>PVJC01006881.1:0-53433 GCA_004026665.1 Murina feae | reverse complement strand
CCCAGTCTGCCAGGCACCTGTGTGTGTGTGTGTGTGTGTGTGTGTGTGTGTGTGTGTGTGTGTCACCACTGGGGACATGCCCCCAGCTGCATCTGAGGCTCGGAGCAGTCCTCCTGTGTGTGTCTACCTGCTGGGTGCCTGCCCCCAGGCTTGGAGCAGGCACCACCTCTATGTTGATCTCTCAGACTCTTGCCCTCCCCTGCATGTTGTTCTCTTTTTTGAGCTGTGGCCAGGGCTGAGTGCTGCCTGCCTCCCAAACTTGCCTACTGCCCATTTTCCTCCAGCCACCAGGAAGCAGGGAAAACCCCATCTCGTGGTCAGGCCAGCCTTCTCCTGCTCTCTGATCCCTGGAAGGGACCTGGGAAGCCACCAAGCAGGCCCCCAGCCCCCAAGAGCTTGCTTTCCCGCTCCCCAGTGCCCCCCAAAGGGCCTGGGGAGCCGTGAAGCAGGCTGCCCACTCTTTCCCACTCACCGGTCTCCTGCTGCCTTCCTTTCCCACTCCCTGGTGCCGCCAAGGGGTCTGGGGAGCCACCAAGCGGGACCCCAGCCCCTGCAGCCTTGCTTTCGTGCTCCCCAGTGCCCCGCAAAAGGCCTGGGCAGCCACCAAGCAGGCTGCCAACCCTGCCACCTCTTTCCCACTCACTGGTCCTGTTCCTGAGCTGTCCCACCCTGCAGCCACTCTGTGCACTCGGGAGGTCCCTCAGCCCGGCCTGTGCCCTCTCACAGTCTGGGACCCCTCTGGGGATGTCCACCTGCTGGGGTGCCTGACCAGCCTGGGTGACAGGCTGATGGCTGTCTCCAGGCTGGCCAAGCCCCCCAGGAACGTCCCTCACCCCATTGGATTGTGGCCAGCGTGGGTGATAGGCTGATTGGCGCTTTCAGGCTTTAAGGCTGCCCACAGCTCCCATTGACCCAATGTCCCAGCAAGGCTGGCTGGACGCAGGTTTTTGGGGTTTGTTTATCTTCTATAATTGATGCTGTTCCTTTAAGCCGGGGCCTAGACATGTAACGAAACCGCCTCTCTGCTTCACCTCGCTGTGTCTATAATGAGACAATGTAACTCTTAGACTCAGGCCCAGCTCCCGAGGATTCTATGGTTGTTATGTTGTTGCAAACACCAAACATGTGTTTTGCTTGAGCGAGGCTGAGTGGAGCAGAGCCAGCGGGCGGCAGTTTCACTTTCACTCCTGCTGCAATGGAAGCTGCAGTTACTCAGGTCTGTGAGTGGCGGCCTCCATGTTGACTGGGCTAATTTGCATACAGCCGCTCTGATTGGCTGGTGGGCATGGCTTACCCCGTCCTGGAGAAATGGTTAATTTCAATATTATGCTTTTATTAGTTAAGATTTATTTATTTTTAATTTTATTGATTTTTTATAGAGAGGAAGAGGGAGGGATAGAGAGTGAGAAACATCAATCAGCTGCCTCCTACACACCTCCTCCTGGGGATGTGCCCACAACCAAGGTACATGCCCTTGATCGGAATCGAACCTGGGACTCTTCAGTCCACAGGCCAAGGCTCTATCCACCCAGCCAAACCGGTTAGTGCACAAACACCCATTTAAGTAAGAAATGCAAAGATCCTGCACTCCTTAAAGCCCCCACATGACTTGCTGATAACAACATTTTGCTCTCCTCCTTCCTGTAAAAGGAAAGTTAAAGATGATTTTGACTATTACTGTATCTGTTTCCTCATTTTCTTTTAGAGTTCTATCACTTTAGTACCTGTTTCAAACTCTTAGGCTAGTTTTGCCTGGATTATGAGAACTGTTCGTGTTGATTTATATCACTATATCATGCTCACTCTTATTTTATAGTATTTAATTGTATTCACCCTTCCAACTTGGACAGTTGTTTGGGGCTATTTCAAACAATGCTCTTGTGGAAATTTTGTACATGACTGCTGGTACATATGTATACACATTTTGGGGAGAATATACCCAGGAGTGATATGTTCTATTAACTGTTTCTTATTTGTTATACAACATATATATTCAATTTTGATAGTTAAATCCACAGAGTTTTTCCATGTGGTTGTTAAATTTAAATTCCTATAAATAGCATGTAAGAATTATTAAGTGTTGTGCCTGTCAACATTTGACTTGTCATTCTTTTTTGGTAAGAAGATATGTTCTTTGTCTTTTCTCATTAAAATGTATGGGATGCTTTCAAACTTGAAGGACAAACATTAACATTTACTATAGCGAATACTAGTTTTTATTATGCTGATTACAAATGAGGTTCAGAACCTGTTTAGTGATTTGTTTTTGTTTTAAAGGACTTAAATCTCTTTTAAAAGATTAAAGATAAAATTAGCTATCTTTTTCTTATTTATTTATAGATGTTCTCTCTCCCTCCCTCTCATTTATCTTCATCATATAACTCTCTAGTATATTATCTCATATCTTTATCATATCTTATACATGGTCCCTTTGTTGATTATTTATGTAGCACAATCTTTTTTACTCTATTGGCCCCTATTCTTTTAATGCAAAGATGTTCTTAATTATTTTTAGTGTTTTATATGACTTTTATAAGCCTCTATCTTCTAGAGGCTTACTTTAAATTTTTATGTTTATATTTATTTCTACAATCTTCTTGGAATTTTTTTGTTACATTAAAGGTAGAGATGAAATTTCACTGTCTTCCAAACAGAAATTAATTTGTCCCAACATTGTTAACTGCAATATTATTTATTTCTTTCCTACTCTCTAGAGTTTCATCTTGGTCATCAATCAAGTGTACTTGTAAGAATGAGTTTCTTTCTGGTCTATTAGTATATCAAAATACTTTTACATTAATTTCAGACTCTTCTAGTTACCTAAATAATTTGGTTTTACTTCAAGAGAGAAATTCCTTTTGAAGAAGATTTGTTCTTTGTCCTTTTTCATCAAAATGTATGAGATGCTTTCAAACTTAAAGGACAAACATTAAAATTTGCCATAACAAAAATGTGATTATTATGAAACTCCTTGGTGCCTTCACCCAGCATTCTGCATCTCTCCAAGGTGCTGTACTTGACCAAGACATCTGCCAGGTGAATGGGCTTGAAATTTAATGAAATTTGCACCGGATGGAAACTGTACCAAATACAATTTAGGAAACAAGAATCAGAGGGACTGGCCAAGCATAATTTTTTTAAAAAAATGCTGCATTTCAATACTGGAAAGACCAAGTCCAAACAGGTTTTCCTGAGCCAAGATTGAGGTTGTAGAAACAAGAGTTTATTTTATATATTTATGGGATCAGGCAGGAATGGTTTGGGATGGATGAAGGTGAATTCCAAGGTGACTGCTGCAAATATCACTGCATTTTTTGTGACCTGCACTACTGGTGACAAAGTAAATCCAAAGGGCATTTAAGGGTTCTGTTGGAAAAGGCATGTTCTGATTGCTTCTTCTGAAGCGTTTGTGCGTTTTTTCCTAACACGATATTTTAGCCCTGCTCTAACTGCTAGAATTAGAAACTTCACCTTCTAAGTGTCAAAATCTGAAAACAATCGAATGAAAATGGTCTGATACAGATAAGAGAATGGAAAAGGAGGTATATGCAGCAACCTCATTCTCATCTTTAAAACTTGGTTGTTGCTTTATCTTCTTTCTTAAATGCCTACACATATACCTCTAATCCTGGCATCAACTCCTCTGTGTTCACCAAATTTTTTCTTATATAAAGTACAATTTAAGATCTGTGAGATCATGTTTATCAGTATCTGGCTGCAACAATCTGTCTTCTCTTTACAATGATATATGTGTGTGTGTGTGTGTGTGTGTGTGTGTGTGTGTGTGTGTGTGTGTGTAAAACAGTCCAGCGGGCATGACTAGGTTGTTGAATGTTGACCTATAAACCTGAAGGTTTTCATTCTGTTCCTGGTCAGCGCACTTGTCTGGGTTGCAGGCTCAATCCCCTGGTGGGACATCCAGGAAGTGGCCGATCTATGATTCTCTTTCATCATTGATGTTTCCATCTCTTCCTCCCTTTTCCTTCCTCTCTGAAATCAATAAAATATATATATATTTTAAAAATAAGTCTGTCATATTACATGTCGTCTCACTGTACCTGTTTTCCTCCATGAGTATTATTTATTTTAGTATAGTGATTACTTTTCATATAATTAGTGTGTCCTAATAAGTTTTTAATACACGGTGACAGGTTGGCTTGTATGATAGTCCTGGCAGTGATAATTCTTTAAATGCAATAATGACAAAAGGTGAAATGGCTACGACCTAAATGGAAGATATTTTCAAGTACACAAATCTGGAAAATAGCATTACAATTATAATTTTGGCTCTACAGGGAATCGATACAAGTTTACCCTGTCCTTGCTCCATTGTGGTCATATTGACACAACGGAGGGTCTGTGGTATTCAGGAGAAACAGAATTAAGGATTTTAGAAGGTTGGTTACCATAGAGTTAGGTTATGTTTGCCTTTGGGTACTACAAAACGTTGTTCTTTTATAGAATTGAAGATCTCTGGCTTTTCTGTAAGCGTCCTGGGAAATGTATATTCCCAAAGCAGACTCAGTAGTTTCCATATCAATGTGAAGATTTTTTTTTCACACTCTTGAATTGTTCTTCTAAGCATTCCCACATGCACTAACACTCTTCACCACTTACCCTAGAAGACTGTACTCTTTTAGAGAGTCCCTCACCCCATTCATGCATATTATCTCTCATCTTGAAAAATGCCAACGAAAGAGCAAATTATATTTGTTCTCTAAGATGTTTGCTGCAAACCATGACTGATTAGTGTTATATGTGACATCCATAGGAACAATAATCAAGGTTATGTTAGCATTGATTTTTACAGAGGTGACGTCCCTTTGATGTATTACTCCATCAACACCTACAATGACAAAATTTGCACATGAAATTAATCCAAATTAATTATACTGTTGGTAGATAGCACTGAGTTTTTTATGTTACAAAATAAATATTAATTTAGCGATATTTTTTTACCTTGTGAGACTTATTTAGTTAAAGAAGGGGACCTCTATTGATCAATCTTGTGAAATAGAAATGAAAGGTTAGACAACTGAAAGGGCCTGAGAAGCTGATCTAGTCAATTGGTAACAACTCAAGTCTTAAGACATGGTAGCACTATTTTATTTTTATTTTTACCATGTGAGCTTCGAATTCAAGTTTCGGAGAAAAAGTGCTCAATCCTATATGACCTATATTTAATATTGACTTATCCACACATGAATTTATATTTCTTCACATACCTTTTGGCTTTACCACCGAGTCTAATGGCCTTAGCCTCTTCTATACTAGGAAACAAATATTTAACCCATGATGGCAAACAGCTGGGTTGTATATTCTTTGAGGATCTTTTCTATGATTTCTTTACTCTTTTTAAAAATTGCTGTGAAAACTAGGCCCAGGGGGTTGGATAGTTCCTCTGTGTTCCCAGTATGATAGGAGAGCATTCCAAATTACATTTCTAAGGAAGTTTATTCTTTAGTTAATACTTTAGATAAATATGTACATAAATACTAAAGTGAAACATTCTTACATTACACACATCTCTAAGTGGGAGTTGGTGAAGCTGTGAGTTGTATGTGTCATAATTATAAGTATAAACATTATGTTATGTGCTAGGGATATTTTTGGGAACGATTTGTCCCTATGTCCCTAAGTAGCCTCAACAGTCTTTATTTTTTCAGAACTTTCACTGGCTCCTTAAGGTTCATAGCTGCTCCTCGTAGTTTCTGATATATTGACTAATTTCACATTTAATTTCCTACTTGAGAGGATATCTTTCTTATCTTACAAAGACTTATGCATGTGTACAGTTATATTTCTGTCCATTCATAGATCAAGTATGCTGGATATGTGATCAAATTCTAGATGGATGAGTTGATTGGAAGTCTGGCCCTGGGAATTAACATTAACTCCCTTCTTCCAGATTGATTTGAATGGACCATTATTACATTTAAATAACTGAAGCCTCTTAATTTATGTAATGAAACTTTTCAGTAGACACGATTTGACCTATAGCATCAACACCAAACTGTCGAGCAATGAACTGAGCAATTATAGTGAATTCTATACTTTTTCTTAATTTTTGTATTAGTCCCACTCTTGAAAGGCAATACTTTCTATTGTCTTTGCTAAGATAATTAATCATGAATGCCCTCTACTGTTAAAAGGCTCTCCATGTAAATTCATATTCACATTTACGCTATTGTTAAACAGCTGGATGTGATGTGTTATTGGCTGGGTGATTTAATATTGTGAAGGGATAATGGGACCCAGGAGATAGAGATTAGGCTCTGAAATCATATAAGGTATTTATATCCAACTATTTTTATTATACGTATGGGTATGGCATTGGTTAATATGATCTTATAGGTTTCAAATGCACATTTCTATATTGCATTGTATGCCCACCCCAAAAATGTCAAATCATCTTCCAACTCTGACAATTACTGGCTAAGTGACTTTAAGCTAGTTATTATACTACACTAGGGTCCCGGTGCACAAAAATTTGTGCACTCGGGGCCAGGGGGGCGGTCCCTCAGCCCAGCCTGTGCTCTTTCGCAGTCTGGGACCCCTCGGGGAGATGTCCACCTGCTGGTGTGCCTGGCCAGCCTGCATGAGTGGCTGATGGCTGTTTGCAGCAAGGCTGGCTAGAATTTATTTAACTTCTAAAGTTGAAACTTTGTTGCTTTAACTAGAGCCCTAGTCAGGTTGCCCCTGACAACCCAAGCTCCCAGCACATCCTTGAGCCCAAGGCTGGAAGCAGGTCTCTGGGGTTTATTTATCTTCTATAATTGAAACTTTATTGTGGAAACTTTGTTGACACAGCCGTCCTAGGCAGACAGGAACCTTAGCTTCCTGCATGGGCAGGGCACCTGCTTGTTCCAGCTCCCTGGCTGCCGGCTGCCATTTTGGCTGGGTTAATTTGCATACAGTCGCTCTGATTGACTGGTGGGCATGGCTTGGCTGGTGGGTGTGGTTAGTTTGCATATTACTCTTTTATTAAATTAGATTCCTTTATAATTTCTTATACTTTTAAAATATCTCCTAAAACAAAGCCTAATTTTCTGTCAATTATACATATTGACAGAAAAATATTAATAAGGTGTCATTAAAGGCTAGATGATATTTTTTCTTCTTTTTTAAAAAATATGTTTTTATTGATTTTTAGAGAGATGAAGGGGTCTAGAGGGATAGAAAGATAAGATATACATGAGAGAGAAACCTTGGTCAGCTGCTTCCCGCATGCCCTTCCCTCAGCACCAGGAGTCAAGTCCACAAACCTATGCATGTGCCCTGACCTGGAATCAAACTGGGACCTCTTGGTTCATGGGTGGATGCTTAACCACTGAGCCACCCTGACCAGGCTAGATGATATTTTTAATTATCTCCAATGACCCTGGATGGTGAATCCATTTCATTGTAATATGGGAACCTTCTTCTCTAGTGTCTGTAAGGCAGTTGTTCTATGAACCCTCAGCATAGGTAATCTCATTCCTTAAAGAGAGGAAACTTATGGTACAGATAACTATCTTTTCCCCTAGAAAGTGCGGGGAGTCTGTTGTCATCAACTTTCCAGCTGGTTTGCTGGTCTCTTCAGGGGAGTTATAATGCCTGTCTCAGCACATCTCTGTTGCTGATAGCACAGCATTTTGCAGCAATGGCAGCTATATCAGCTTGCTGAGATGGAGCTCCAATGAGGATGCATTTAGTCTACACCTTTGAAACCATTGCTAGTCCATTTGAGAGTCTATTGTGCAAATGTTACAGTGACTGAAAACAGTGCCAACAAACAACCAGAAGATAAACCATTATGTTCACCTGCTGCTTAAAAGTCTCCTCCACAGTGGATGCTATCTGGTGGGAAATGAGGTGAAACAAAAAGGTTGGCATGCAATGTGCTCAAGTCCCATAAGTTTATCTACATGCCTGTTCCTAAGATCTTCTCTTTGATCTTCCAATCAAACATCTTCTAGACCCTGATTAATAGGCTAAATCATATGCCACCACCTAGGAATTTCTGTGTATCCTACCCTCAGTCATCTTCTCAAGCCATATGGACTTTACAGCTGATTTTAATGTTTGAATTTCTGCCCACTGGAAGCATTTCCCTCACCACTTTCCTGTAGAATCCTCCCCATATGTGACCATGGTGCAATTTGCACCAGCATACTGAATCCACCCATTGCCAAGTCAGGCCTACATTTTTCCTTCTTCATCGCATAGCTTTGGAAAAACTGTCAAAAGGGCACAGAGATGTGAGATAACAGAGATGACAAGTGCATTAGAGAGTGTGGACATCGTGTTTGTGTAGCTAACCTGTGTCCTCTGGATATATTTTTATCATAGGACTAGAGGCCCAATGCACAAAATTTGTGCAAGAGTAGGCCTTCCTTCCCCCGGCTGCCAGCACCTGTTTCCCTCTGGCACCTGGGACCTCGGCTTCCCTCACAGACCCACCTTCATTTGGAAGGTCATGTGTAATGATGTCTGGAAGAATATCCAGTCTAATTAGCATACTATGCTTTTATTATTATAGATATTTGCTTCAAGCCCTGCTCAACATTGTGATATAGTGTGTATGACAACATCCAGTTCATGAGGATGACCTCCTGTCACTGTCTTTGATAGCAATCGGCAGACAGCCAGTTTCTACTAGGGAGCATTCGTTCACTAGATCTGCTTTTCAGCATCTCATGGAGTTTTCTGTCATAAGAGATAGGATCCCTATGGCTTCAGTAAAAAGTAGAGATGGGTGATTCATGCCTCCAAAAGTATCTTATTCCACTCTTATTTGGAAATAATATAGGGATATTTATAATAATTTTAGAACAATGTGCTATGCAATAATCATCAATTAAACAAAATATTTACAAAGATGCTACAATAGCAAACATTCTCTTAGGTGTTACAAACCACAGAGGAACAGTTTGGATTATAAAACTAAACTTAAGGAATCAAAAAAACCATTTTAGGTGGTAGAAATGTGTATGATGCCATGATGAGATAAGAGAGGGTTTGTTAGAGAGTCAATTTTGCAGTCTGCACAACGACTTAAAAATTTTCCCTAGCCACTTTGGCTCAGTGTATAGAGCCTCGGCTTGTGGACTGAAAAATCCCGGGTTCAATTCTAGCCAAGGGCCCAAGCCCGGGTTGTGAGCTTAGTCCCCAGTAGGGGCATGCAGGAGGCAGCCGATCCATTATTTCCTCTCATCATTGATATTTCTGTCTCTCTCTTCCTTTCCCTTCCTCTCTGAAATCAATAAAAATATTTAAAAAAAATTAAGCCTTAGGTCTCAGGCTTTACCACAGGAAGCACAGAAGCCCCTCTGTTTGCTGGGTAGATCAGTTATGGTAGCTGCAGTTCCTGAGCCTAGAGCATAGTCAAGGGACAACAGTACATGATTTAAATATATATATATATTTAAATATATATATATATATATATATATATATATATATATATATATATGAAATTTATTGGGTGACATTGGCTCATAAAATTATATAGATTTCAAGTATACAATTCTGTAATACATCATCTGTATAACTCAGAGACCACGGTGTTGATGGATGAAAAACTTCACTTCCCTTGGGCGCAGCATTTTGAACTGAAGTATTTAACTGTGGTTCTAGTATCACCAAGGCCAGGCTTTCAGCAAGCTGCAGGGCAGTAGGCAGGTAGTTTTATGTTTCTGGAGTTCTTTCTTTTCCTGATTTAAAGGGTCATTGAGCTTCCTTCCTGATCCTAAATTCCTTCTAGAGCTTGAAAATTAGACAGGATGATTGATGAAAAGATAACCCTGTCTTTTCCTTCTTAGTTAATGTGATCATCTCTCACTTTCATAGATAGTTCACTGATATCTGTGGCCAAAATAATCATTCATAAATAATCATTTGGTTTATATAAGGTGGATTTTTAACATTAATAAAAATGTATATATAAATATGTCCTGGCATTTGTCATTGCTTCTATGTTCTACAATTTTAAGTGTAGCAAAAACTGTGAATAAACAGCAATGCACCCAAATATTTATTAAATAGATAATGTTGTTAAGAAATGCAGTAAAGAGTTATGGGAAGCAAATATGTGAGGTATTAGGTGCTGTGTGTCCTGCCAAACCTTTATAGTTGAAATGCATAACTGAGCTGTGTATAAGTTGGACAAATGTTCATGCCTTCATGTGAACACATATTCACTCAAGGTGATTAAAAATAGGGACTAAAATAATAAATACTAAAATATAAAAGATGCATCTAATTAAAATATCTAACACATGGAATAGAATAGTAGAGGCTGGAGTTAGATTCAGGAAGAAATGTGGTATTTGGGGACAGTAGGAGCATTGAGAAATGGGGATTGACATGAGTCTTGAAAAATGGTAAGAATAAGCTAAGAAAAGAGAGTGGATATTAACATATAGATACAAATATAGCATAATAGGTAGAAGAGGTGTGAGTTTGAAGGACTGAACTAGATTGATTTGCTGAATAAAAGGGTTTAATTGGGACCAGAATGATGAGTTGATGCTGAATTATTAATCAGGATGGGAAGTAAAGATTGTATTTATTAGACAAAAAATAAAAAGGTTTGGAGTTTTCAACTTTAATGAAATAATTATGTTAAGAGGACTCAGACTATAAGTGTTTTTACTTTCTGTTTTCAATATTGTGTTTTTGTTTATTAAATAAATTCTACTGATCCATAAATAAGATCTATTAACCAGGAAGGAGAAAATACTAATAACTCTGTCTTTATTGCTTTGTTTCTAATGTCAGAACAAATAACTTAATATCTCTTGAGAAATCCAGTTTAATCTATGCATACAAGGTTTGTCAGTGGACCTCCACCACATTGTAACATTCAACAATTCATAAAAACCTTAAAAAAATCCAGTGGTTAATAGTGCACCTATTTCTTTTGGGTGCCTTTTACATAGCCACACATGCCAGTGCCAAATATAATGCTTCTCTGTTAATACATTTTAGTATGTTCAAAGAATCAGAGCCTTTCTATTTGTATATGAATGTGAAATAATTCTATGAATGTGCGTGTGGGATTTAATTGTTTTTTAAACAATATACTCTTATCTTTCTGGAAGCGATTCAGGCCATCAAAGGGTTGTCAGTGATGAGCTTGCTAATTACTTTCCAATACTTAGCCCTATATTTCCTTTCATTATTGGTCCTCTGCTCCCTCTAGTTTTACATGACTATTAAAAAGTTCATTTAGAATCCAGTCAATCTTCCAGTGCCAATTCTGCACTTTAAGTTTGTTATTCAACAAGGACACAATGGGAATATTTGTAGCTGCCAAGGAAATACTCATAAAGTTTTTCTTACATTATCTTTGCAAAATTGAATGGATAATTTACTTCTAAAAAGAACAAGTTACAGCTATAGAACAGAAACTATCACTCTGCAAAAGAAGACAAATAAAGACAAGTCAAATCTGTATATTAAATTTGTATTCTTCAATGGCCCAGATGCTGATTGTTAAGCTTTGTTTATTTCCTCTTTCACTTTGTAGGCCATTGGTAGTAGCCAATAGATCAAAAAGGGTCTAGAAAGGTGAGTTTATGTCTAATAGACTCTTTCAGCAGCAACTATAGAACTGGTGTATATTTCTGATTTTGTTTGCTTTTTGATACTGTGCATTGTAGGGAAAGTATATAAAAGCATTATTAGGAAACAGATTATCTCAGAGTAACATTATCCCTTTCAGCAGACTGGATTAATAGTCTCTGGGTGTGTTTAGATCATGCCAATCATAGATGTTTCCAAACATCTGGACTTCGAGCATCAAGTCAATAAAACATCTGGGTAATTGATTAACACTGTAACTGCTTTTGTGATAGTGTAGATGCTACATATATTTGATTCTTCCTCCACATGGAATGAAAGTAGAATGTTTGGCAATAGACTTAAATTCCACATTTGGGGTTTTATGGCTTGCTGCCATGATGAGGTGCTCTGGTGAGGTCTTTCACATGTCTAAGTAACATATCCTTACCCACTTTTTTTTTTGTTTTTTGACAAACACCAATGAATAAATTTAAAATCTTAGCAAAACTTTTCAAGTACTGAAAGACTGGGCAGGTGAGGTGGGAACAATTCAGGCAGCCAAAGACAGATTAAGACTGTGATGACAGTTCATTTGAAGATGATTACAGGCAAATGCTAGTAAACCTGTTGGATATTCACAGTTTTGATGAAGGTTCAGAGTTTGCGTGATATTGAAAATGAAACACTCAAACTATGTGTGACTCCAAGAAAAGAATGCCCAGTGAGAGGAAGATAATCACAATCTTGTTTGGAGGCATGCATATTAAGTGGCCAAGGGGAGGGCAGTGTGGGCAGAAAGACATGAAACGTTCAGAATGTCTCAAGCTTTAAACCAGTGTGAATTGGAAAACTCAGACATTCTTAAATTGTCCTCTTCAATTGGGAGAAAAGGTCATGTGTACTCTGTTTACCGTATTTGAAATTTATCAGGTCTTTCCCGACTACATGGCTATTTCTACACAGCTATGTAGAGGTGGAATTCCTTAAATTGAAATAATTAGAAAGGTTTTCTAATTCTCTCAATGTACTGAGGATCATCCTCTAAGCAAAATGTCCTTGTGTACTTAGGAGGCAGGCAATTAAAGCAGAATAAGGAATCTCTTTGAGCAAATAGTCATTCTCAGTATTTGATTCAAGGAAACTAAAAAGACCATAATTATACATATATCATAACTGAATGGGTTACAAGATTTTGTATTCTGCCTCAAACTGCCGGAAGACTAAATTGTCTGTATGATAAATATAGTAGAACTATCTATACCCAAGTTCAAATGACTTTAGTCATAGAAATCAAAGAATCCTTTCCAAGGTAAGTTTTATCCAGTTCAGTATTTTATCAGTTTGGTCTATTTAATTAGATGCCTCAGTGCACTATCCAGGTAACTTGCTGACCTTGGAAACAATGCTCAACTAATGATTTGTCTCCTAGATATGGAGCCTTTTCCTCCTGAGTTATCTGAGAACTTGTCAAAGGCATGCATTTATAAACTGAGGTGGGGTGGCAGAGGTGACTCATAAGTTGAAAGAATAATTGGTAGGGAAATCTAAAGCAAATAAACAAGGACTAGTTCAAATCTCTCAACATCCAAATAAAAATTTACCTATATATTTGGCCTATAATGAATGCCTTTGTATCATAAGTACTATAGTTTTCATTACACCTATGGTGGAAGGCCTGTCCTGCTTGATGAGAGATGTCTCATTGTCTTACACCCTTAGATAATTTTCATTAATGCATGTAATATAACTATACAATGATGGAGATGTCCTCGTGTACAATTTATTGAGACAAGTAAATTATTTTATATAGTCACTACTTCAGAAGCTTGTCCACCAGCACACTAGGCACCTGGGGAATGGGAACTTTGTGTTTTGTTTTTACATTTTTACTAGAGGTGCGGTGCATAAAATTTGTGCACTCAGGGGGGTCCCTCAGCCTGGCCTGTACCCTTTTGCAGTCCAGGAGCCCTTGGGGAATGTCCAACTGACAGGGAATGGGCCTAGGGCTTAAACCATCAGTTAGACGTCTTAGCACTGCCGAGGAGGCGGGAGAGGCTCCCTCCACCACCACTGCACGCTCCAGCCAAGAGCCTGACTTCTGGTGCACTGACCACCAGGGGGCTCCTGCATTGAATGTCTTCTCCCTGGTAGTCAGTGCGCATCATAGCAACTAGTCATTCCACCATTTGGTCGACTTGTATATTAGTCTTTTATAATATAGGATTGATTTCACAGAGGAAGGGAGAGCAAGAAAGAGATAGAAACACCAATGATGAGAGAGAATCACTGATTAGCTGTCTCCTGCACTCACCACACTAGGGACTGAGCTGCAACCTGGGCATGTGCCCTGACCAGGAATCAAACCATGACCTTCTGGCTCATAGGTCAACGCTCAACCACTGAGCCACACTTGCAGGGCAAGAACTTTCTGTTTAAACGTTGAACTCTCACTAGCACATAATCAGAACATACCTTAGGTGCTCCACAAATGAACTAGAATGGTCGAGAAATTCCTGAAACCCTAATTTTGTTCAATATAACATTGATAACTGAATAATATTCCTTAAAGCCATATCCTTCCTACTTATTATAGAATATTTTTCATAAAATGTAGACAAAATAATATGTTATATGAGAGAAATAAAGAGCCTCTCTTTGAACATTCACATGCTATGGTGGAGAAAGCAATAGAATCCATATTAGTCAATAAAATTTAGTTTTCTTCTATAAAGATTATTTTAAAAAGTATATATACCCTATCTATTTTAGAAATCTGTTCTGGGAATATGATTGAAAGGATGCAAAAGCATTCAGAAAGCAACTATTGGTACCAATGTTGGTACTATTACATTTATTAAATATTAATAAATAAACTGTTAGACATGTTAAATCTATAGAAGAATCTAAAGAGTCAGATGATTACATTGTTTTCAGGCAAAATGCTCTGATCTACAATAAATAAGTATAAGCCAGATTCATATGCTGTCCCATGAGGACGCATCTCTAACTTGTGCTACATCAAGTACAGCATTGTATGAGAAGGTAAAAGGAAGAAAAAGTTTTTAAAAGTTTCAATTATAACCCCACACAAAAATAAAAATATCTTTGGTTTTCTCATTTATTTTTATTAGTTGTGTAGAAAGAGAAATGTGTAGATCTTCTGACAACTATAACAGTTTATGAACCATAAAGTTAGGTAATAGAAGTTGTTGATTAAAAAATACATGTTTTTTTGAAAAGTATTAAAAATAATAAGACACCCTGATGTTTTAAAGGTTTGGGTGCATAAGTCTTTTGTTTTGACATTTATAATATCACTGAAATGCCTTGATTAAACATTTAACCATCATTTGAAGTTTGTTTATCCCTAAATTTTATCTCACAATTTGATTCAAACTCTTGCTTCAGTGGCTTAATAAAAAATACTATTAAGTGTTTGCAAATTATTAAATTGTAGGATTTTATTATGGATTGCTAATACATCAGGTGGGCATAAAACAGTGGTTAGCTTGGGAGAAAGCTAATATTCATACACACGCTCCATTTCTCACCTTTACTGACTTTATCATTTTGCTTCTGACAACTGCTAAAGGAAAAAAAAAGCTGTTCATTAGTTCAAAAAGCAAGTTCTTGGTTTGAGAAGGGTAGTAGGTATGGTGAGCTTGCCATCATATACACTAACCCATGGAAAGTCAGGGACACAATCTTAAGGAACATGTATGTGAGTGTATTAGTCAAAAAGAAATTCATAAAGTAAGGAAAATCCCATAAATATATGTTAGATTCCAATGGCAAAAGTCTGAGTCTTTCTAAGAATACTATTTATTTCTGAAGACCTGTATGCATTTTTCCTAGGATTGTGCTTATCCAAGGGTGAAGTACTTGCGTACTGCTTGCCCATGTGGATTGTAAGCCATGTGGCCTTGAGCTTTTGTCCAAACTCTGCCATTTTCTCAATTTCCCTAAATTAGAATACCAATACGAGTTCCTGTTCATATAGTTGTCTACAAGGTATCTCTCAAAATATTAGTTACTTGGTGCTTCAATCTGCTTATGCTGTGATAACAAGATACAATACACTGGCTGACTTAAACAACTGAAATTTATTTTCTCAGTTATGAAGGCTAGGAGACCAGCAGGGTTGGCTTCTGGTGAGATCTCTTTCTGGCTTATAAATAGCCTTCTTCTCACTGTCTTCACTTGGTCATTCATCTGGGCACATGAATGCACTCAAAAGAGGGAGCTCTTCTTATAAGGACACTAGTCCTATCATATTAGTGTCCCACCCTATTACCTCATTTGACCTTAATGACATTCTTAAAAGCCCCATCTTCAAACACAGTCTCATTGTAGGTAGGGCTCAACCTATGGATTTTGGGAAGACATATTTCAATCCATAATACTGTCTGATTTCCCATAGCATTTTCTGGCATATCCAGAATGCTCTCTATTGAGGTACTGGTTTTGTTTTGTTTTTTCCTCATATCTGTATGTGATATCATCTTGAGCCATGGTTTATTACTAGAAGGTCTCATATTTGTTCGGTCACTGGCTCATGCCTACATTCCAGGGACGCTTATTTCTATTATATATGTATATAATTCTATTCATGTCCTTGATGCTGACCTAGATTAATACTTCATAACTTAATATTGCAAGTGAAGGGGAACGTGTGAAGGAAATGTATGGTCGTGTAAGGGACTCAGAAAGTGAAACAAAGAGGAGAAAAAGTTAAAGTTGCTGATTTGAGGTGCTTGCAAGGATCCAAATTAAGTCACCATAATGGATTTTCTGACTGAAAGCTATAGCTGTTTGGATATAGCTTTATCGTTACTCAGACATGCATTCACTGTGGTTTCAGTTCCCAGCAGAGAAGGTAACATTCAAGGAGCCACAGGGTTAAGGGATATAGAATATATGTTTAGTGCACGTAATTTATTAGTTAGCAGGCATTTGAAGCTAAATACCTGTTTCCTAAAATTCTCAACCATATGCTGATCTAGGGCGAATGAGTTTATGTCTGGGAAGTTTGGTTTTTCTTAGAGGATTGGGGAAGACATTCTCGATGCTTAGTACCAGTGCCCCTGCTGTTGAAGCTCAATGTCCCTGCCAACCTCCCTCAGGCTCCTACTTCTAAATGTATAAGCAGACCTCTGTGGTTAAGTAATCATGCTTTTACCCAAAGGTCAATCTGTCTTTGTATAGATTCCTTGTTCTCTCTCCCTGAATTCCATGTACACATTCAACTCTCCCCTTCAAGCATAGTTCATATAATTTTGAATCTCTCAAAAAATAGTTTACTAAGCCCTCGCTGGTTTGGCTCAGTGGATAGAGCATTGGCCTTCAGACTGAAGAATCCTGGGTTAGATTCCAGTCAAGGGCATATACCCGGGTTGTGGACTCCATCTCCAGTATGGGGCGTGCAGAATGCAGCCGATCAATGATTCTCTCTCATCATTGATATTTTTATCTCTCTCTCCCTCTCCCTTCCTCTCTGAAATCAATTAAAAAAATAGTTTACTAAGTAATCCCCAGGATGCACTTCTGCAAAAGTACTTTTTCATTTGATTCCAAGACTCTCACTCCCTTCTCTGCCTCACAGACATTGAGTTTCAGTGACCCAGTTGCCTTTCTGTGGAATGGAGCAGATATCAGGTGGAGGATTGCTGGGGTCATTATTCCAGACCTCCAAACTTGAATAATTTAGTGATGTAGTAAGAGAATAACCACTACTTTTTTTCTGTTTAAGAATATGAATATTGACATAAAATAACTTAATTAAGAAAATAGGCTGAAGTCTAGGAGACATATAATCTTATGCTTTCCATGCCAGTTACAATTAGCTATGTGACTTAAGTTATTAATCTCACTATCTCAGTTAACTTATTTATAACATGGAAATTATGGTAGGCTCCCCCTCATACAATGGAAGAGACTAAATGGAGGATCTAACACAATCCCAGTACTTGTGAAGAATATGTTTACATTAAAAGCTATGACTGCTGCCACTTCCACTCTAGGTTTCAGCTCTACCTGTATCTTTATTTCCCATTCCCATATACAGCAGACTAGGTGTAACCCTGCTCAGGAACCTAGAGTCAGAGAAGTGAAAGGAACTTCTTGAGCTTAGTACTGTTTTTCAGACACTGGGTGATATACATATGAACAGGATAAAATCCTTGCTTACATGAAGACCTTTTTCTTCTTTTAAAATATACATTTTTTATTGATTTCAGAGTGGAAGGGAGAGGGGGAGAGAGAGATAGAAACATCAATGATGAGAGAGGATCATTGGTCAGCTGCCTTCTGCACAAACCCCACTCAGCATCAAGTCTGCAATCCAGGCATATGCCCTTGACCGGAATTGAACCCGCAGGCCTACATTCTATCCACTGATCCAAGCCAGCTAGGGCATGAAGATCTTTTTTCTTAATGGAGAAAACAGTGTATAGATATGTAATATAATTTGAAATAATAACAGGTTTTCTGAGGAAAAATCAAGTTAATTGAGAGAGTGCTCAATGGTAGAAAGATGCAGCTACCCTAGACTGATTAGTCAGAAATTCCTCCTTATGAAGAATATTTCAGGTTAAAAAAAAAAAGGAACAAGGGGAAAAGTCACACAAGCTGTGCAGAGCATAGGGACAATAGTGTGCTCAGGATCACAGTCATGTGGATATGAAGCTGACGTCAGAGTCATAAGCAGGAGTAAGATTGTTTATTGCTTATAAGGGCAACAAGTACAGGCTAAGCTGCTGTAGTTAGGAAACCCAAAAATGCACTGGTTCAGACATAGCAGACCTTTGTTTTTCCCTCGTATCATGTTTACAAGTGAGCAGTCTACGGCTCTTGGGTAGTACTTCTCTTAGGTCATCCAGTTCTTTGTCACTTGTTGCCCTGCCATAACGCTATATCAGGGTTTTAGCTGATGAAAAGAAGAAAAAACAAAACACATATACTGTTTAAGGGTATGACTTCAAAATTGTGCAGATTGGTGCCCACACTAGACAGAGGGAACTATGGGATGTAACCAGCTAAATTTATAGATATTTATATTAGTAAATAAAAAAGGGAGGTAGGAAGGTGTAGATACTGGAGGCCAATTACTAGTTTTTGCCATGGCAGGGAATGTATATTTTATTTAAAACTAGAGGTCTGGTGCACGTACTTCTTCCATGGGGGGAGCAGGGGGGACCCTCAACCTGGGCTAATCCTCTCCAAACCAGGACCCCTCAGGGGATGTCCAACTGCCTCTTACAATCTGGGACTGCTGGATCCTAACTGCTCACCTGCCTTCCTGCCTGATCACCCCTAACTGCTCCCCTGCTGGCCTAATTGCCCCTGACTGCCTCTGCCTCTCCTCACACCAGGACCCAGGATTCCCTCCTCTAGCTGGCCACAGGCACCCAGGACCCAGGCCGGCTTCACCTGGGTTGGCCGCAGCCACAGGGTACTGAGGGGCAGATGGCTGCACCTGGGTCCCACCCACAGGCACTCATGATCACAGGGCAGGTGGCTTGTCCCTCTCCTAGGCTGCAGGCACAGGTGGCTTATCCCTCTTCCTCAGTTCGGCTGGTCCCCACTCCTCTCTCATGAGCTCATTTGTGCCTGGATGGTCTCCATTCCTCTCTCCCCAGTGTTGAGTGTCTGAGCTGTTATGGCATGATGACCTGAGGGCATGACAACCATTTGAATATTAGCTCTTTATTATATAGAATGTGATGGGAAGCCACTGAAATGTATTGAGAGAAGATTAATGCACAAATTTAGAAGACTTTTAACTTTTGAGCAAAGTTAGAATGTAGAATATATTTCTAGAATATATAAGAAAAGAGAAATAACTCAGATGAGAAATGAAGGTCATTTTTATCATGGTGTTGTAGATAACAGTTTTAGATTCAGAATATGCTGAAGGTTAAGGCAGAGGATATTGCTAGTAATATGAATGGTAAAAGAGAAAAATAAATGGTGATGAAAGATTCATCCTAAGATGTTGGACTGAGAATCAGGTCTTCCACTATATTTGAGAAATGCGTTGGTAAATCTACTTTCTTATGTGCCCATTATAAATTATGACTTATGCCTTATGGGAATGTATGAGTGTTTAACAGAAAAGATCAATATATGTGCCAAGATGTATGGAAATACTAGTTCGGTTATTTTGTGAAATTTTTTTATTCTCCCTCAGTTCTATAATATTTGTAATCACAGTGTCTCTTCTGAATATAAGCAAGATAAATAAACAAATAAATAAGAATAAGTAAAGCCCGGAAAGCGAAAGAGAACTCCAAGATTTATTTATAGATTAAATATTGTCTGACCTTGGCAACTCATTAGACTTGCAAGGGCATAAATACCTTCATCTGTAGAGTGGGGATAATGATACTAGTCTTATCTACCTCAGAGGATCATTGTGGATCCCAATGTAATAAGAGATGTGAAAAGACTCTGTTTAAAATGTTAACATCATAGTGAATAATTTATATCACATTTTAAATTTCAATCTGATTCCTCCCATGGTACTACTTGGTAAAAGCAACCACTTCTCATGCTTATTCTTTCCCAATCCCCATGGCAATTTGGCTTCGCAAAGCAGGTCAAGCAGATATCAAAATAATCTTGCAAAGTGGGAATCTGTAGACTGTAGGATTAAGATAATTAAGGTTTTTTTGAGTTTTAAAAATTATTTTTAAAGTCTAATTCATTATTTGTAATGAAGTTATCAGGCACTCTTGTGATAAAGAATGATGATGAGAGTTTTATGGATAGCCAACACCATATTCATTTTAAATATGAATAGCAGGTTATCAGAAAGGCTTCACCAAACTCCTTTAACCAATTAGTAAGCCTGATTATTTTAATACCCTTTCATATGGAAGGCAAATTTTGTGACATTTCTAATGACGTTTTGAATTTAGGATCAACAAAATACTGGGCAATTAGAAAGCTAGGTAAATGTTAATATTTATTTCCTTCCCAGAACTCATTGGGGAGCAATGCTTGCTTTTGTACAGGTTTCGACTATCAACTTTTATCAAACAAGATCACTCTGAGGCTATAATATTGTATGCCTAAAGGTGATTCAACTCCCTATTATAAACACAGTATTTCTTCCTAGTACATTTTTTTTTTACTGAAACATTTCTGAAAATAGGTTAAAAATGACAATCTTATGTGAATATAAAA
Source organism: Murina feae (assembly GCA_004026665.1). Lineage (NCBI taxonomy): Eukaryota > Metazoa > Chordata > Mammalia > Chiroptera > Vespertilionidae > Murina > Murina feae. The sequence goes on along the minus strand of PVJC01006881.1, from coordinate 32,700 downwards.
ATGATCTATTATATATTTTAAAGGAAGATTTGATTATAAAATAAAAGATAAGATTTAAAAGAAATAATGGATTAGTGGTGGCAGCCTCAGGCTATGGTCCTGACTTCGAGGGCTTGAGTTCACTCCTCTTTTCCATTAGGGGAATATCAGTAAAAATATCTAAGACAAATGCCTTTAAAGGTCTAATCAGATCCAGATGATTGATCCACACAAATGAAATATTTCTTGTACCCTTTTCAGAGACATAAAAGAGGGTGGATAGAAAAGCCATTTGCGCTATGATTTTTTCCTTGGAAATTTCTCTAGAATTACCTCCTTTTAAAGGTAATAGTATATCAAATCCTATATAATAAAAGTATAGTATGCAAATTGTCCTCTTGACCAGGAATTGTCTGGGAGTTTGACCAGGGGGCAGGGCCAGCTGGGGGAAGGAAGGTAGGCCCTGGCAGGCAGCCAGCAGCTGGCAGCCACTATGGACCCTACCAGTGCATAAATTTCGTGCACTGGGCCTCTAGTATAATATAAATGCCAATTATTGATAGACTGATATGCTAGTATGCATAGCTTGATAAGATTAGGTCTGAGCCTTAAGTTACAATGGACCCCTTGGGAGGCATTTATTGTATAGCATCATTGGACAGTACCAAAATGAAACTGACCAGAAGCAGAAAAGCATCCAAAGAATCAAACAGTATCATTTGGACTCTTACAGTTTTAATCTTTTAGTTTAGTCTTTCTGTTTAGCTGTATATTTTCCTACTATTTAACTGGGAAAAATGTTTTCCTGCATTTAACTGGGGAAAATGACTACTGTGCACCCATAGATCAGATCATTTAACTTAACCACCACAGTGAAAAGGAAATATTTCTTCACATTGTCTATATACAATGTAGAGATATAATCTGATTGGTCTTTCCAAGACCAATCACTTTGCCATTGTGATGAGATACCTATATTTCATTCATTTTGTACCATGTTCCCACATTGATTACCAGGGGCAATGTTTTGCAGTAGAACTGGATGGAAGAGAGGGTAAGAGAGTAGACAAATCAGTTGCTGCCACAATCAGGAAAACCATGCAGAACTTATTGCACAACAACTTCATTTTGTTTGTATAAATCATAGGAGTGACATTGAATAACTCAGTAGAATCTGAAGCAACCAGAACTAATGCCCAGAATAATAATATATTATAACCCTGGCTTACTCAACTTCACTATTTTATATGACATTAACATCTTCCCTTATTAGGCAGCACAATTAATTGTTTGATTACTTCTGCTGCTATAAAAAATCATAATGTGAGCCCAAATGTGCCTCTTGGTTCTTTAGTTATAGTTTTACTTTTTGAAATAACATGGGCCAAACAGACTGTCTCTTCTCATATTAGCCCTCATGATTATCAGTTACATTGTGTCCTTTCTAATTATTTTGTCTTCACCTATGTGATCTTCTGTTCCAGTCACTTGCCATTTTGATTTATCTCCTCTGGACAATCTTCTAAGAAGACTGATGCATGTATGGCTATGGGGAAAACAGGGTAGGAAACAAATGAAGAAAAAGAAGAGAGGTAGGAATAGTAAGAATAACTAGCAGAGTGACTGGATTTCTAATCTATAAGCTGATAAGGGAGCAGGTGGAGAAGATAGAAATTAATGGGTGAGATTATTGCATTCACCCATCAGGGCACATCACCTTAGTAAAAATATTAAGCAAATTCAACACAACAGCAATCTCTCTTAATACAATGAAGCAAGATGTTAGTTAAGGAAAAAGGATTAAACAGATGGTATACTATAGAAGAAGAAAAATTATGTGTAGTTCATTCATACCTCAAAGCCATTCCTAAATTTAAGGTTGTTGTTCATTTAAGCCAAACTGATCACTGTCTTACTACTCTTTCCTTGTAAAACATTTATTTATTTACCCCTTATCTTATTTATTTCACTTTATATCCTACTAGGGGACTGGTACACAAAAATTTGTGCACTCGCAAGGTCCCTCAGCCCCGCCTGTGCCCTCTCACAGTCTGGGACCCTTCAGGGGATGTCGTGCCTGGCCAGCCTAGGTGAGGGGCTGATGGCTGTTTTCAGGCTGGCCAAGCCCCCCAGTGTGGACCCTCACACCAATGGGGTGTGGCCAGCCTGGGTGAGGGACTGAAGGCCATTTTCAGGCTGTACATAGCCCCTTCAGGTTTTGGGTCCCTACTCGGTTACCTGGGCAGCCTGGGTGTGGGGCTGATGCCATTTTCAGGCTTTCAGGCTGCCCACAGCTCCCATTGACCCAATGTCCCAGCAAAGCTGGCTGGAAGCAGGTTTCTGGGGTTTATTTATCTTCTATAATTGAAACATTGTTGCTGTAAGCTGAGACCTAGGCAGGTAATGAAGCCTCCTGTCTGCTTCAGCTGGTGGCTTCTATAATTGAAACAATGTTGCCTTATTAGAGGCCCAGCTGGTCTAGGCAGACAGTTTCCTCCATCGCTGGTGCAACGGAAGCCTCCTGTTTGATCTAGGTCCGTGGTGGTTGACCTCCATCTTGGCTGGGTTAATTTGCATACAGCTGCTCTGATTGGCTGGCGGTCGTGGTGTAGGCATCCCAGAGAAACTGCCAATTTTAATATTACTCTTTTATTAGAGTAGATGTTCCTCCGGAAAATAAGAACACTCAAGAATATGTGGTTATATTCTCAGTGTCATAAGTAAGATGTTGACTATCCAGTTTTCTTTGAAGAAGGGGAAACCATGTCAAAAATTTTTATCAGAAAGTCAGAACAACTCTGTATATATTGGTGATTGGATAAAATTACCCAAGGCCACACAGCTAGTAAATAATAGGATTGAAAATTAAACTTATTTCTCTGGGATACAAAATACTATACTTTTAATCCAAAGCATGAAACGACCTCCAAATTATCTCAAATCTGACTGGGGTATCTCACAATCACTCTGTCTCACAGGCTTGATTTCTTTTCCTTTGGCTGCTCTCCACACTGGCAAAACCAAGCTGTTACCAGAAAATGATCAGGTCTTCACTGTAATTCAATGAGTATTCTTAAATCTATCCTGGTGTGTTGGAATCTCCAACTTTTTTACTCCACTCATGGGACACTTGATATTCAGTGACTTGGTTCTCAACTACCAAAATCAGATGCCAGTAGAATTTCTGGATAGAGACACAGACATTTTCTTGAGCCTGGGACATACAAAACCTAAGACACTTATAAACTAGAGGGGGATGTCCAACTGCCTACCTGATTACTCCTAACTGCTCCCCTGCCAGCTTGATTGCCTCCAACTTCCCTCCCCTGCTGGCCTGATTGCCCCTATCTGACTCTGCCTCAGCCCCCACCACTATGACTTTGTCTGGAAGGAAATCAGATGTCCGGAAGATGGCTGGTTGACCCAGTCTAATTAGCATATTACATTTTTATTAGTATAGATGGTCCAGGCAACTTTATTATGCAAACCTATTCTCCCATAGTTGTTATGACCAACAAGAATTCATTCATTCATTCATTCATTCATTCATTCATTCATTCATTCATCCAACAGATATTTATTGAATGCCTACTCAAATTTGGGCAGTATTTCAGTTTAAGGGGATTCAGTGAAACAGAAACACAAAAGATTTTTTCTTCTCATAAAATTTACACTTAAGAGGGACAGTAGATGTTATGTAGGCCAATAAATAAATAGATAATAATATAATTTTAGATAAGTATAACTCCTGGAGAAATGATAAAATTCTGGCTATAAGAGTTGGACAAGTCCAGGATTTTTAATCTAGGGTACTTGAACTTCTAGGGCTTTTATCTATGTAATTAACAGGTTCAATCAACTAGAAATTATATAAACACTAGGGGCCCATTGCACAAAAATTTGTGCACTCGGGAGGGAGGGGGGTCCCTCAGCCCGGCCTGTGACCTCTTGCAGTATGGGAAACCTTGGGGGTGGGGGGATGTCCACCTGCTGGCATTCCTGGCCAGCCTGGGTGAGAGGCTGAGGACCATTTTCAGGCTGCCCCCAGCCCCTTCAGGGTTCGTGCACTGGGTGTGGGAGGGCTGGTGAGTACAGGCCTGGACGTTTCCCACCATAGGGTCCATGATCGCACATGCCTGGTGGGCCCCCACCACTGAGAGGACACACCTGGCACAGAGCTGAGTGGTGAGCCAGGGGCGGATGCTGGTGCAGGATCCCTCGGTGGGGTCCTTCTGCTGAGCGAACACACCCAGGGTGGAGCCTGGCAGTGGACTGGCTTTGGATGCTCCACACTGTACAGCAGATGCTCCCGCATGCCCTGTGGAGGCCCCCAGGGGGGCGGACAAAGGCAGCAGACCCAGGACCGCTGCTCCTGCATGCTCCTCAGAGGCCCCCGGGAGGCGGAGCCAGGCAGTGGACCCGAGATGGGTGCTCCTGGATGCCCTGAGGAGGCCCCGGGTTGGACCCCCGCCACTGAGCTGACACACCCGGCACAGCTGTGCTGGCACAGAGTCCCCCAGTACAGAGCCGCCCTGCCAGCCTCCATCTTGGCTGGGTTAATTTGCATACAGCCACTCTGATTGTCTGGTGAGTGTGGCTTCGGTGTCCCAGGTGATGGTCAATTTTCATATTACTCTTTTATTATATAGGATTGTGTGGCTATGAATATGCACATTTTAAATAGAAATCATTTATAGCATACATCAGTGTCTCAAAAGAATATCTACCCTATAAAACCCTGAGAATGACATGATGTACCTTTCAGAAGAGGTGATGTTAGAACTAAGAACTGACCGTGAAGGAGCAAGCTATGATAATTTGGGAATCCAAAGTCCCAAGCAAAATAAAAAGCAAGTTCCTAAGGCAGGAACAAACATGGTGGGGTACATGTGAGTAAAGGAGGAGTGAATAGTAGAGAAATGTTTACGCAAAGAAGTAGGCAAGAGATGGCTCAAAGAGCTGTTTTAGACTGAAGTAAAGAATTTAGATTGAGCCAAGCTGGCATGACTTAGTGGTTGAGTGTCAGGGCACATGCCTGGGTTGCGGGCTCAGTCCCCAGTATGGGGTGTGCAGGAAGCAGCCAATCTCAGTGATCCTCTTTCATCATTGATGTTTCTATTTCTTCCTCTCTCTTCCTCTCTGAAATCAATAAAAATATATTAAAAAAAAAAGAATTTAGATGGAATGTATATACTGGAAAACCATTACAGGACTTGAATGGGGAATGCGTAAAATGATTTTAATGATCATTCTTTCTCGCCCAGTTGCTTAGTGGTTGAGCATCAATCTATGAACCAGGAGGTAACATTTTGATTCCATGTAAGGGAACATGCCCAGGTTGTGGACTTGATCCCCAGTGTTGGGCATGCAGGAAGCAGCCAATCAGTGATTCTCTCTCATCATTGATGTTTCTCTCTCTCTCTCTTTCTATCTCACTCCCTCTCCTTTCCTCTGTGATATATATATATATATATATATATATATATATATATATATATATATATATATATATATATATATATCACTCCTTCTTGAGATGAAATTCTAATGAGGCAAGAAGAAAAGTTCACAACCCACTTATGACTTTCTTCTATGTATCCAGCAGGAAGAGTAAGAGGTAAGAGTATCAGACAAAAACAGACTTGTGAAGACTACAGGATATATTTTTGTAGCAGAGCAAAGAGAGTTTTCTTTGGAAGTTCTTAGTTCTATCTGGATGATCTATATATGGTACCTATGTTTTACCAAGCAGATCAATACACATTTTGGTTAAAAGACAGATGGTGGAATTTTGAGTATTAAAATAAAAATTCTACCAAGCTAAGTGTTCATATTATATTAGGATATGAACACAAATCTAAACTTATATTAAAATTGTATTTTAACTACACTTTTTAAATTTTTTATTTTAAGGGTTTGAGTGTTTGTCATGGAAATAAACATTTCAACAATCAGATCTTCTAGATGACAATTATCAATGCCTTTTCACTTCCAGCTGAGATCACTAAAGGAGTAAGATTGTATGCAACATTTCCCCTTTTTCTTACCATTGAAGATTTCACTAGAATATTTAAATATATTTTAAAATAGATACTCAGAAATTGACAGTATATAAATTCAAATTATATATATTTTTTCCTTTACTAACAGATTGAGGTAGAAATGGATACATATATATTATCATCATTATGTAAATGATTACTTACACAATCACATGATTATTCATTGTGCATTTCATCAAGTGTGCCAGAAATGAGGTTGAAGCATATGGCTAGTTAGCCTTTCAAAGCCAAAATTTAAACATATGGATAATTCAATTATGGATGTGATAGTAAAAAAGAAATTATGATATGCAGTAGAAACCAATCCATGAGCCAAAGAAACACAAATTATTCATAAATAAATATATATTTTTATATTACATAAAAATCAGCTTTGTGTTTAACCAGTCAGCATCTATCTCCAAAACTGTGGCTAATAGTATTTCTATACTTGTATGTAATGTAGTGATTATTCCAATTGCTTATATATTGTAGTGATTATTCCTATTGCTATGTCAATATTAAGCCACATCAATACATATTATTACAGAGACAGGGAAAGTAAAAGAAAATACGTTCTTTTTTATCAATTCCACCTTTTACAAGAATATTGATTAGTGTGCTTTTTTTAATATGAAATGTGTTCTGTCCCCCCACTCCCCACCCCATGTCTTTATAGGCCAGTATTCCCAGAGAAGGTAACTGCACATGCATAGTCTGTGAGGTAAATTATATCAATCAAATACTCCAGTTACTTTTTGTTTATAACTTCAGCTTTAGTTGAGAATGTTGTCATGCACTTGGTCAGGTAGGTCTGGGAACTTAAATATTATAGGCTCCTGCCTGCTATCTTATAAAAAAAATCAAATTCATATCACACTGATAGACCTTGAGATTTGTAAGACCAAGACAGAGGCTGAAGCCCTAACTGGTTTGACTCAGTGGATAGAGCATCGGCCTGTGGACTGAAGGGTCCCAGGTTTGATTCCAGTCAAGGGCATGTACCTTGGTTGCGGGCACATCCCCAGTAGGGGGTGTGCAGGAGTCAGCTGATCAATGTTTCTCTCTAATCGATGTTTCTAACTCTCTATCCCTCTTTCTTCCTCTCTGTAAAAAATTTTTAAAAATGTACACACATATGCATGCACACACACAGGCTGAAAATATACCTGACCTCTGATTTGACTTTACTAAAGTTTGTGAAGACAGGCAGTAAATTGAATGCAGTGTTTCACTGAGTTGATTTGACAGCTCATAGTGAGTTTTAAAAGTGTGTAGAAACTCCAGTTTTTGTTATTTCAAATATATGACTATAGTATAGAAAGTGATAGAATCAAACCACCAAGATATGTCATATAGAGATAGTATGTGTGCAGAAAAACACACACATATATGCACATACATAAGCAAACACCTTAAGTATGCATGTGTCTATTCCATTTTAAAAATACAAATTATTTGAAGAAATTGTTGATCAAACAAAATTTTGCCAAAAACTTTTACACAAGTTTGCAGGGAAGTGATTAATTCATATTTCTACCTTTTTACCACCTATAAAAATATAATAATTATTCAGAAAATATATTTTTAATTTTTATTGATATCAGAGAGGAAGGGAGATGGAGAGAGATAGAAACATCAATGATGAGAGAGTATCATTGATTGGCTGCCTCCTGCACGCCCCACACTAGGGATCAAGCCCATAGACCAGGCATGTGCCCTTGACTGGAATCAAAATGGGGACCCTTCAGTCTGCAGGCTGGCACTCTATCCACTGAGCCAAACCGGTGAGGAACAGAAAATATTTTAACTGACCATTTTATTTTTGTAAAACAAGCGTTTTCAAAAAATCAAGGAAAAAAAAGAATGGTAATGATTTTTCTTCTCTCTCCATCTTTTTTTTTTTTAAGTATCAGTTCTTTATGTTGTTAAGATCATTAAAAACACACAAGCTTTAGCTCAGAGGTATGTTGGAAAGGAGCGGCCTAAAGTTGTGGGGAAATTCAAGGCTGATGCAGAAGTATTATGCTGCCTCTCAGTGAACTCTGTTGAGTGTTGGCCGTGGATGATACTAAACCACTCTATCTTTGTAGACACTTGTCTGATGGATTCTGGACACATGAACAATTACTACAAGAGTATATGCAACTATTTCATGCTAACTATGGCATGTATAAATCATGGAGTGGGAATACAAAGGCTATTATTAAACAATAAGTTTGAAAAATAATGGTCCCCTGTGTCCCTCTCCCCATTCTTTATCCAAACACCCACATGGGAAGAAGAAACAGAATCAAGCAAAAAAAAAAAAAAAAACACAACAAAAAAAACAAAAAAAACAAACCAAAAAAACCCTAATGAAGTGAAACTGTAGAAGGTAAGAAGGCATTAGAAGTATGATTAAGAAAGAAACTATTAGTTTATTCAATATTATTTAATGTAGTATCAAACAACAATTCAGCCTAATCTCCCATCCTTGGTTCTTGCTTTCTTTTTTATTTTTTCTTTCTTTATTTTTATTGATTTTAGAAAGTAAAGGAGAGAGATAGAATCATCAATGATGAGAGAGAATCTTGACCAGCTACCTCCTGCATGACCCAAACTGGGGTCCATTCCACAATCCAGGCATGTGCCCTGACTGGGAATCAAACCTTGACCTCCTGGTTCATAGGTCGGTCTTCAACCACTGAACCACACCAGCCAGACTGTTTCTTTATTCCTTCCCTTTTTCCTTCCTGTCATTCATCCTTCTTTCCTTTTTTTTTTTCTTCCTTTTCTACCTCTTTTCTTCCTCAAACATTTGTTACAACTATAGTACCAGGAATTAAAACTACAACCCACTTCTCTTAAACTTTATTTTATTGTTTTCACTTGTACCAAAGTATCTAATTTCACACTGCCCCATGACACTGACATCCAGTGGGTCAATTTTAAGTTACATATGGAACTTTGTTGTTGTTGTTGTTAATCCTGAGGATATTTTTTAATTAATTCTTAGCGAGAGTGGAAGAAAGAGAAAAAGACAGAGAGAAACATCAATTTGAGGGAAACACATTGATTGGTTGCCTCCTGTTTGTGGCCTAACCAGGGCCCAGGCCAGGGAAGAGCCTGCAACCAAGGTACCTGCCCTTGACCAGAATTGAACCTGGGACCCTTTGGTCCACAGGCTGATGCTCTATCCACTAAGCCAAACCAGCTAGGGCACATATGAATATTTTTAAATTGGAGCAAATACCAGGGCTAGAAATACACAGTTCTATCTCTGTCTAAATACATCTGTAAGGCACTTAGAAGTTATATGGTAGCACACCTTTCTCACATGAAAACTTCATCAGCCCCTAAAAATATTTGCTTCTAGATATCAAATAAATTTTAGATTCTTTCAAATGCATTCTCATGCCTGATATTGAGAACAAGTGCATTCTATCTACAGTAAAAATGATCAATATAATGCTCATTATTGTTCTTTCTCATTAAATTATGAGCGCCATTGTAAGTCTAAAAAATACCATGTTCCATTTATATTGGACTTGTAAAATGAGTAACTCCCATGTGCAAGTTTGCTAAGAGAGAAGCATGTAAAATTTTTTAAACAATTGAAGTGGAAAACATAGACACATGACATGTAGAACATTGTAGGAACTATAAACCAGGTCAGAGAAAAGGCTATATTTAGAGAATATTCTGGATGAAATTATTGACAGGATCCCACTGGACACAGGCTTAGTGATTTAACTTGCATTTAAACAAAATGGAGTTAGACATCAAAACATCCTTGGCTTTTATGGTGGTTGATTTATGTTCCTTTAGATTCTCATAATGAAAATCAAAAGAAAATAGAAAAAATAGGGATGGTTTATGTGTTTTCCTTAACTTTGGGAAAGCATTTCTTCTGGGTCCATTAAGACCCTGAAGTACATTAGCATATATTCAATTTTAAAGGAAAAGCCAAATTCTGAAAAATCAGCTTCTTTAAAAGACTACATTCTGTTATATAACTTAAGAAAACAATCAGTGCTGTGCAACAAAAATATTTATATACAAAATTGTATCACGGAGTTATTTATAATAGCAAAAAATGGAAAGAACCTCAAAGCTTGATAAAAGTGGATTGGTTTGAAATTAACATTCATATGAGGGCACTAAAAATAGTTTCTCAGAATATAAAAAAGTTTGCAATATTTTTTTAAGTGTAAATAAGAATGTTACTCATAAGTATATCAAAAATGACCCCAATTTCATTTTAGACTCACACAAAGTAAAAAAAAAATACTGTAGAAAATATGCTTACATTTTTACAATGGTTATTTCAAGGTGGTGAGATTACAAGTAAATTTTTTTCATTATCTGTAGGCTTTCCTGTATATTCCAAATTGAGTAAAATAACTTGCATTACTTTTGTAATGAAAAAGTAAGATAATTTTAAAGGAGTAATATATTAAAATGCACCCTTAGAACTCCATTTTTTACAGCTACCATCCATTTCCATTTATCTAGGTGTTTTAGGAGGCTCTGAATATTGCTACTTCCATACTGCAGAAATACAGTATACTGCTCCAATCAGATTGCCCTACCAATCCAATATGTGGCTATTTCTAAAGAAAAATTTTAGTGAAAATAGTAAGGAGAAATGGGGAAGGGAAAGAAGAATGGAGGGGAGCTCAGTAGAGAGGAGAAAAGAAATGTGAATGATAAGAGTTTAATATGGCTTTGGAAACTATATGTGCCCACAGGAAAACACTCCTTCCAATGCAACTAATGCATCTGCCATAAAAAATGAACAAATAAGAACATTTCATTTTCTGCTAGGATTTTCAAACTATTTCTTACCAATGGGATGGAGTTTAGAATTAAAGTCTTTAGGGAGCTTATTCTTTTTTTCCATTTTGCAAGTACATCATAAAACACGGTCCCTAGAAGTTTGCCACTGTCATATATACATTTTACATTAAGAAGAAAGAAACAGTCCAGCTGGCATGGCTCAGCGGTTGAGCATCAACCCAATAACCAAGATTTCACCAGTTCATTTCCTGGTCAGGGCACAAGCCCAGGTTGTAGGCTTGATCCCCAGTATTGGGGGGGGGGGCATGAAGGAGGCAGCTTGAACAATGTTTCTATCTCTTTACCCCTCTCCCTTCCTGTCTCTCTAAAAATCATTAAAACTATTCTATAAAATGAAGGAAGGAAAAATATATTTTCCACCATATTGCAGAATCTTTGATTCATTAAGGAGATTTGCCATATTTGGGTCTCAAGTCCTCTGGCAATAGAAATCAGGGTTTCAGTCATAATGGATTTTTCTCCTCCAAGCTCATACCAGGATGATCCAGAAAAGCTGAAGTGGGAATTTGTACCTAAAAGTAAATATTACTTGTACTTTAGGGAGAAATCTTCAGTGTGCCAACAACTGTGCTTGGCATATCTTGCTAGCCTCCAGATTCTGAAACTGGATTGCTTCATTCCTCTCCAGGCACTCAAGCTGCCAGAACTGAAAGCAATCACTGCCTGGGACTGCTCTCCAATGTGTACCTGGCTAAAGAGCTCTTTTTTTATGAAAAAAAAAATCATCATGCAGTCTATAAGAAATTTAATTATTAGTTGTAAGAATAAATAAGAAAATGCTAAAAATGTTGAGGGAATTTGTGGCATTAAAATAGATACTTATTGCCCTAGAATGTTCGGCTCAGTGGATGGAGCATTGGCCTGTGGACTGAAAGGTCCCAGGTTTGACTCCAGTCAAGGGCACATATCTCAGTTGCAGACTTGATCCCCAGCCCAGGTCAGGGCTCATGCAAGAGCAACCAATGTGTTTCTCTCATCATAGATGCTTCTATCTCCTTTCTCCCTATCTCTTCCTCTCTGAAATTAATTTAAAGATATTTTTTTAAATTGATACTTTTCATAAATCAGAAAGATAAAAATATCAAATTTATATGCTCTATAAGTTGAAGGACATTGCTTTGAATACATGACAACTGATCAATAGAAGATGTGATGTAGGACAATGGATAATGAAGTATCTGAACTTAATTCCCATGGGAAGTGTAAGTCTGAGACATACCACTACATAGTATAAACTTAGTGATATTAAGAGTAGCTTTGAAAAAAACAAACAGGAAGGAAAAGAAATATGATTTTAAAAAAGATGAACTAACAAGCAAAGTAGAGAGACTCAAAGAGAGCAGACTAAGAGCTGTTGGGGGTTAGGAGCTGCATGGTGGGGTGGAAGGATTGAGCAAAAAAAGCAACAAATGCATGAAGGTAATCATGATATATACAGGGTATAGTGAGCACTCTTCTTTTTGTTGTTGTTGCTTCCTTTTTAAAAATTTTCTTTCCCATCTCTTTCTCTTCCCCAACATTTTCCATCTCATTCTTAGGTAAATAATATTAACATTGTTATATTAATACTAGAGGCCTGGTGCATGAATCCATGGCACATTGAAAGGAAATTAATTAGAAGAAATATTTTAATATCACTATTCACCCTTTCTCTATAATAGAAGTGTCAACCAAATTTATGATCGACAATGACAGATGGAAACATATGTGTGTGAATGGTGCCAGTGAGAGCTTAAATATCTAATCTAATAAAAGAGTAATATGCAAATTAACGCTCACTCTGTTACACCCACCAGCCACAACCACCAGCCAATCAGGAACAAATATGCAAATTAACTCAACTAAGATGACAGCAGCCACAGAGCTGGAGTTGCCCTGGGCAATGGAAGAAGCCAGGGTGCTGCAAGCCCTAGCTCTACTCAAGGCTACACAGTTTCAATTATAGAAGATAAACAAATCCCAGATACCAGTTTCCAGCCAGGCACCCCAGTAAGGACCCAAACCCTGAAGGGGCTGTGGGCAGCCTGAAATGGCCATCATCTCCTCATCTAGGCTGGCCAGGTACACCAGCAGGTGGACATCCCCCGAGGGGTCCCAGACTGTGAGAGGGCACAGGCTAGGCTGAGGGATCCCCCCAAGTGCACAAATTTTTGTGCACCTGACCACTAGTATATATATAAACTTGTTTAATTATACCTACTTTCTGATTTAGCAAAACTTTTTCCAGCCCAGTGAAGCACAATAACTTCTCTTTCAGGTAATTGTCAGAAAAACAGCATTAAATATCAACACGAAGAAGATTATTATTATAGATCACATGGGAGAACAAAGGGCAAAATATTTAACTGTAGCAGTGTTTGCCTATATTCTGCACAGTGAAAAAACCTGAAGTAATATTCAAGGTCCACAATTTCTTCTTTTCAGTTGGGTCAAGTTTCTAAACTTTCTAAATCTCCATTTTTTAGCTAATGAAAAGAAAATAGGATTCCACTGAGTCTCCTATCTACCTACTTCAGGACTTCTGTGAATATCAAATGAGATGAGTCACGAGAAAACTCTTCACAGACATTTGGTTAAAGTGTAAAATATTTGCACCTGGCTATAAAGTTGAGTTGTGTCCCTGGATTGAAGAAACTGCAAGGAGGCTAGCAACTAAGGAGAGGAACGCGGGCATTGCTAAGTGAAGTCATTACCTGGCGCGCACAACAATCTTTTCAGGGCTGGGCTACGGGTCGCATTTTGTGCCATGTGGTCTCAGTAGCATTGGCTGCAATTTGGTGGGCTGTTGCTCCAGGGTGGTGGTGGGTCCTGTGTCCCACTTCTGGGAAGCCGAGTGTTTCTTTGTCGGATCCAAGTCCATGGTGCCGTTTCTTTGTAAATGGCCAGTGTGTGTCACTGCAGCTCCTGCATTGAGCATCTGCCCCTTGCAATAAGTGAGTGTCATACTGACTGATCAGATGGTCGGAAGGATACATAACATATTAGCCATATATATATGTGTGTGTGTGTGTGTGTGTGTGTGTGTATACACACACACTAGGGGCCTGGTGCACAAAAATTTGTGCACTCGGGAGGTCCCTCAGCCTGGCCTGTGTCCTCTCGTAGCAGTCTGGGACCCCTCTGGGGATGTCCACCTGCTGGCATGCCTGGCCAGCCTGGGTGAGGGGCTGATGGCTATCTGCAGTATGGCCAAACCCCCCAGTGGAGTCCCTCACCCCATTGGGGTGTGGCCAGCCTGGGTGACTGGCTGAGGGGTGTTCTCAGGCTTTCAGGCTGCCCATAGCTCCCATTGACCCAATGTTCCAGCAAGGCTGGCTGGAAGCAGGTTTCTGGGGTTTGTTTATCTTCTATAATTGATACACTGTTTCTTTAAGCTGAGCCTAGGCAGATAAGGAAGCCTCCTGTCTGCTTTAGCTCGTGGTTTCTATAATTGAGATAATGTTGCCTTAGTAGACTCTAGGCAGGACTGCTGTTTGCTTCAGCTGGAGGCTTCTATAATTGAGACAATGTTGCAAATATGTTGTTGCCTGGAGCCAAGAGAAGTCCAGGCGACCAGCAAACAGTTTTACTCCTGCTACAACAGAAGCTGCCTGTTTACTCAGCTCTGTGAGTGCTAGCCTCCATGTTGGCTGGGTTAATTTGCATACAGCCACTCTGATTGGCTGGTGGGCGTGGCTTAGGTGTCCCAAAGAAATGGTCAATTTCAATACTATGCTTTTATTAGATAAGATAGTTTCTATCACAGTGTCATGCTGATTAGATCACAGTGGCTTTGTAGTGAATTCTTATTTCAGGTAAGGCCATTCTTCCATAACACTTCACTATTTCCCATTTTTCTTGGTGAGAGTGGACAAACACACACTAGCTACTTAGTCTTTTTATTTTTTTTTTTTCTGCAACTGTGTCCTTGTTTGTCTTTATGGTACCTGTCTACTTTCTCAGGTCTAGTAAGTTTCTCGTTTTTGCTTCCTGGAAGTCTTTGACCTGCAGCCCTGAATTTTCACTTGCAATTGACCATTTGCCTAAATCTGGTTTTAGCATCTTCCTAGTTCTACCTATCTTCTCAGACTCAGCACATGGGCAGGCCTGATCTTTGCATTTGGGAACTTGCCATCTCTTCCCATGTTTGAACTTCTCTCTTGTTCATTCCACCTGCTACTGCAGCACTTGCATGTGACGGTCACACTTCCTGCCCCCAAGACATTTACTGTTGTCATTAGCATTGCCATTGCTACAGACCTTTCATAACAGCCCCCCCTGGGTGGAAGGATTTTTTTGGGAATGCCAGTTGGTAATTAAGATAAGAACCTGGTGTCACAGAAAGGTGAATGGGAATGCTACATATCAAACATATTTCCATGGGGCTATAAATGGCCATTCCCATTTTTCTCTGCACCTCTCTCTCTGTCGCTTAACATTTATCTCTCTACCATTCCTCAGGGCCAGAGCCCCTGACTGTACTTTCCACTTTCAGTATTAGATGTTGTTCTGTTGGGAGTTTGTCCTTCCAGATCTTAGATCTGTGGATATGCAGTAAAACAGAGGTCTACAGGGTCTTGACAAACTTACTTGCTATTAGGAGAATCATCTCGGAAATGCTTGCTTTTCCTAATGCGTCCTTGGCTTGTTGTACATGACAGGCGTTTGCACTGTGAGATCGCAGTATGGAGAGCAGATGGCAGATCGCTGCATTTGGTCAGGAGGGATAGTTTCCTAACAAAAGAGGTTTTATTCTCCCCTGTATTTATTTTGCATATTGAAGACATTTTCTGCTCAATCTTCCCTTTTATTTATTTTTTTCTTGGATAGTGTATATGGCCTTGGCTTCAGCCTCGTGACATTTTGCTCATTGATCAGCATTAGCTCAAAACTAATAATAAATCTCTTTTCATTTTCTCCACTGGGATGCATTTGGGTTATGGCTTTGGAAAGTAAGTCCTACCAGTTGGATTATCTCCATTGTCTGTGCTTCTGGTGGGAGGGTGTCATCATGAGAATGAATTTATGAATTCCAGAATTATTATCCAGTTTGTTTTCTTTCAACACAGATGGTGCTGGGTAGTACCATGGAGTAGGTGTGTTCCTCTGGAAGGCACTAATTGTGGCAAAGGAAGCCCCAGCCATGACCTTTGAGGCTGAACGAGCTGGAATAGTATTTGGTTCCATGAGCATGTTTCATGCTTAACATTCCTCAAAGAGCTTAAAATATAATGAGTTCAGTATTCATAGTCCAGGGCTTGTCAGCAAATAAGATTGCCTTCTCTCATTTTGCTTGTAACTGGTGCTTTTAGAAAGAATCTTTATTATATTATTACATTCAAAAGAAAAAAAAAATCCCATGCCCTCTTTTTACTTGTTTTTGACAAGTACTAAAGAATTTATTAATATTCCCAGCACAGTTTATGGAGATTAAGAATGTCATTTGCTGATGTTGAAAAAGTCATGTGTATTGCAGCCTAAGCAATGGCAGCCCGTACCTCTAGATCTTCACCAATAAAAAAACCCTTCAGACCTTGTAGGACAGCTGGTGATATTAATATTTTTACTTACTTTTAATTTGTTCACAATACCAAGGCAGCAACAGGGATAATTTGTATGTCTTTAAATAGTCAAAGTATAGCTGAAAGAGATGTTGGTTATTGTCTAGTCCATTTACACTCTTAAGGGCTACATGATATTGAAATCCAAATATGGTTTTATGGTGCAGGCTCAAACAAGCATAATGCTCCAAATATGTCAGCTGCAACCCTCTCTCCTAGCCTGAGCCCCCTTTAATCTGGTGTCTTTTTCTCCTGCCCTGTCTCCACCACTTAATGCTCTTCTCCAATTAAAGGCAAATGCACAGAACGGGAGGATTCCTTCAAGCCAGTACAATAACCTTTACTATAATGATAAATAATGCTTTTGTTTGCTTGGTTGTTTAAGGATTCAGCACTTAGTTAATTCAAAACTGGATTTAAATACTTTACTTTCTATTTCTTATGAGTATATATGAGCATGACCTATACATAAATAGATAGATTCAGTAGCAACAATAGTATATAAGAGAAATTGTGGAAATTCTTATTAAATTCCATGCTCATTCAGTTCTTGGGTTTAAAAAATATTTAGAATAACTGAGATATCATAACAAAAATAGCAATAGTGACTAACTGGCTGTCCTACATGATAGAGGTGATGGATGTGATAATTTAAAGAATGTTGCATGCTACTAATTTCTATGGAACTTTTCAATGCCTGAGAGTAGGTTTTGATAGCGGTTTTGCTTTGTTTTTCTTAGACAAACAATGAAATTAGTTTGCGTTAGATGAGGAAACATCAAGTGATCACAGAGGCAGCCCCAGCTTGGCATTACATTTTTGTTGCAGATAAAACCCACATGCATAATGAGAGTTGATACTGCACAAATCAATAAGGATTATATGTTATGATATATTTGGGGAAGTGCATTTTTAGAATAGAAAAATGGGGGAAAGGAGGAGAGAAGACAGAACAAGTTTGTCAGCAGTTCCTTTATGGTGTGAGAAATGAAAAAAATAAGTTTCTATCTGATTGTTCTTCCCTTTTGTCCTTGAATAATAAAGTCAAGGCCTACAGAAATGACTTTTGATAAGGTTGAACACCAGAGGATCGAAGAATGTTTTTATCACTATCTCACTGCAGCCAGCAGACTATGATGTGAACTCTAATTTGACAAGTACTTATCTAATATTTGTTACCAACCATCTCATAATTAAAATGCGGAAGCTGGGGAAGTTATAAAGCTTGCTAGAGTAGACTGGGACAGATGAAACGAAGGCAAAAGAAAGCTAAGATAAATTTCATTAGAAGAATTAGAAGAGGGATTTTGACAAGGCCAGTACGGTGTTCCCTATTTTGTGAGTTAGGTTGCCTGAATTTGCAAAATGAAAGATAGGGCCCTAATTGGTTTGGCTCAGTGGATAGAGCACCAGCCTGCAGACTGAAGGGTCCAGGCTCAATCCCATTTAAGGGCATGTGCCTTGGTTGTGGGCATATCCCCAGTGGGGTGTGTGTGTGTGCAGGAGGCAGCTAATCAATGTTTCTCTCTCATCAATGTTCCTAACTCTCTATCCCTCTCCCTTCCTCTGTGAAAAATCAATAAAAATGTATTTTTAAAAAATGAAAGGTAGGGAAAGGTATCCTAGAATTTCTGATTTCCAGTCCTTTATGTGAATTTAGCTATTCACTAATTTATAATGGTTCCTATAACTTCCTTCCCTCCTCTGTTTCCTGTAAAATTGTGCATTGAACACCTGTTGCACCAATTAAATTAGAAGAAGAAGAAGAAGAAGAAGAAGAAGAAGAAGAAGAAGAAGAAGAAGAAGAAGAAGAAGCAGCTGCCAATGATTTCCCTCACCATCTTCCCAGGGTCCCAAGCCAAAAAACTTGAAAATACTTTTTAAGCACTTTTTATACTTTTCTAAATGCTTCTATAACATTCATTTGATCTAGTCAACTAAGGAATGAGATATTTAAGATCACTGAGAAGTTGTTATGAGAGACTCAGATAATTAAAGAAAGAATTAGAACTTAGGTTACACATACACACAAAGGGCTGCTACTTATTTTTCTGGTATATTCTCCTTCTCCCCAATTTTTTATTAATCAAGATTTTTAAGAATTGAGTTCTACCAAATAGAAGTTTTCTTGTAGTGGACACAAGAATTTTCTCAAATTTTGTGGAGGTTATACAACACAGAGTACCCCTATTTAATTTCCTATCCAAGAATCGTGGGCTAGTATATGAAATTTCATTCTATTAAATTTCATCTTTGGAAATTGAACATCTTGATGAAAGAAACTGATTCTGGCAAAATTCATACATGCACAGCAGAACCTGATACAACCAAAAGATTCAGTACATCCCATTCAATATGCCTCTTTGGCAGTAATAATAGGCTATCTACAATTCCCAGCCAAAATGGGCCTTACTTCACCAATTGGAGACAGGCCATGAAGTAATAGGAATAGAACTGGGAAAGGAGAGAAAAAAAGAACTAGATTCTGCTTACTACCTTTGGAATTTTGAGCAGTTACTGAGTTTCATTTAGCCTCAGTTTCCTAACCAGTAAAACAGAACTAATAAGACCTGTCTTACCTATTCCATGCAATATTTTTTTAAATAATCTGTAATGAAATACTTCATAAAGTCTTATAATTGTCACTATTATAACTAACAAATCTATAGGTTTTACCATGATATTGAAATAATCTGAGTTAAAAATTTATTTCCCTCTAGTTCACAAACCATGATCTAATGAGTAGGAAGAGAAAGGACTTTCACTGAGTGTCCTTGATTTTTGATAAAATAGTGAAAAGGAAACTGAATAGATTAGTTTTAAAATACTATATGCTGACACAAATGAGATTCAAAATCTAGTTTCCACTTTTCAGCTAAAAATGCTTCACCTTCCAGAAATGATTTTGGCTTAGACTTCAAAAGCTTCCCAAATAGTAATTACTAAAGTAAAAATAAGTAGGTTGCAAGGAAAACAAGTAAAAGGGATCTAGATTTTCTACTGTTTAGCATATGAGGTAATGATGGTGCAAGGGCTATTATTGGGGACTTAAAATATAGCCTAAAAGTTCATATTGGTCTTTAACAAAACAGATGTAAAGGCATTGAACATATACTGTGCAGAAGTTATTCTGCCCAGTACTTACCCTGCCAAGTATTGTGCTAAATACAAAGTAGTATATATAAAAACTTGAACTGGACATTTAAGGTGCTTCAAGGTAAGATAGGCAAAGAAAATGTATGTACTTAAAAAGTTAATTAGTAATGGCAAATAGCAAGTTTAATAGACCTAAAAATGAAATGGAAGTGGAATAAATCTCTCTGGTGTAGATTCTGACACAAACTTATGTCAAAAGTTTTGTACAAGTTATGAGATTTAAACTAGTTCCTACACCTCTTCCTTTACATAGATCCATCTAATTATTTCAATGTTGATATAATTCTAAGTGATCAAGTCCGTTATAAGATAACTAGGGGCCCAGTGCATAAATTCATGCACCTTGAAAGGAACTGTAGGTACTAACCTGCTGTAGGTACAGGGGTGGGTCTTAGCCCATCCTCCACGACCCTGCCCAGCCCCTCCCACTGCAGCCCCTGGGCCTCTGTCTGCCAGCAGCCCTACTCCTGCTGCCCTGGTTCCCACATGCTGACAGTGCTGACTCTGGTTGTACCCGCTGATGATGCAGAGTAATCGGGACTGGAACCAGGCGCTGGCAGCAGGTACGAGTGCCAGGCAGGACTGTAGCATGTCAGGAGCAAATAATTTTCAGTAACCACTGGTGCTCTGCCTTGGTTTGGCACCCCTGCTCACCTGCTCTACCATCCTGCCACCGCCAATGCCAACCACATTTCACACACACCCCCTGGTGGTCAGGGCACATCATAGCGACTGGTTGTTTGGTTATTCCATTGTTCCAGTTGTTCCACTATTTGGTCTATTTGCATATTAGCCTTTTATTTTATTGGATGATATTACTGTTTTGTTTAGGAAGAAATTGTGGTGAAGTTGGGAAGACCTCATAAAACAAGAAATATGTAAACAGTTTCCTTTAAAAAATGAGTAGAATAAATGCACACAGAGAGGAGTGGAACAAAAATTAGCCAGGAAAGGAACAGCATAAGAAAATTTACACTCTTCAGGATAGAGGCTATTCTAGAAACAGAGATCCCAGTGTCTAATGCAGATACTCAAGAAAAACAAAATAGTGGGGAAGTTTGGAAATTAAATTGGTGCCAGAAGTTAAAAGTTTTGCATGACCAACTAAAGAGTTTGGACTTTCTGTTTTACCCTATTTACTGAACACTCTAATGTCTGCCTGATGGATCAACTGTTTCACACAGTGTCCAGCAGGCATGGATGTGTTAATTGCTTCCAAATGCTTGTCTTCAATGCAGAGTTCTTTCTGCTGTGAAAAGTCTCAGCTCTGTGGTTGCAAATGCTTCCTGAACATTAACTCAAGCATCTTTCTCTCAATAAGTCCTAGACTTAAATATGTTTAAGCAAAATATAGGAGTACTAGAGGCCTGGTGCACAAAAATGTGTGCACTCGGGGGCATCCCTCAGTCCGGCCTGTGCCCTCTCTCAGTCTGGGAACCTTCAGGGATGTCCACTTGCTCAGGCTTAGGTCCACTTCCCAGGTGATCAGGCCTAAACTGGCAGTCAGACATCCCTCTAGCAGCCTGAGAGCCCTCAGGGGATGTCCACTCGCCAGTGGGGAGTAGGCCTAAGCTGCAGTCAGACATCCTTAGCACTGCTGAGGAGGCAGGAGAGGCTCCCACCACCACTGCTATACTGGCAGCATCAGCCTGGCTTGTGGCTGAGCAGAGCTCCCCCTGTGGGAGTGCGCTGACCACCTGGGGCAGCTCCTGCATTGAGCATCTGCCCCCTGGTGGCAGTGTGTGTCATAGTGACTAGTCATTCCCAGTCGTTCTGCTGTTAAGACCAATTTGCATATTACCATTTTATTATATAGGATTATTATATAGGATAATTTTGGAGTGAAATAAGTTGACCATAAAAATCCATGACATTTGTACTTGTGTCTTGAAAGATGACAACTTAAGTTGATGAATGGAAATAGAAAAAAAGGTGTCTTCATGGAGGAAGCAGAAAGAACAAAGGAGTGGAACACTGTTTCACAGAATGTTAGGTGAATGATGAGCTGTTATGTTGTACATGGTTGCACTAAGAATGTCAATATGAGTGCAGAGCTCAAGATGGACCTGATACTGAGAGACAAATAAATGACTATTTATTAGGCAACTGTCACCAAATATAGATATAATCATGGTCTTATATAAGAGAATAGTAGTGGAAGAAAATAAGTTTTTTTTCAAATAATTCATAAAAATAATCAACTTTAGTTACTAATAGGATGTAAGTTGCAGCTAAAGAAGAAAAAATTATTTACTGCAAGATGTGAAACTTGTATACCATTAGCTTAAGATTCAGGTTAAAGATATAAATAAAATAAGAGTCTTGTCATCCTCTTTCAGGATAGCTGGTCTGAGACAATGTTGTCTTGGAACAGTGAATTTTACTATGGGTAAATTAGAAAAAAATAATATGCAATGTCATAATCTTTATAAAGAATGGGTCTATTCAGCTTATGCTAATTATGATAATCATTGTACAGCAAGATTTTGTCAAAGATTATATATGGAGAATATTCTACTTCAACTATAGATGGGACAATGGAATGAAAGAGAAGAGTACAGTAACTCACTTAAAAATGCAATTCTATAACTTTGAAACCCCACTGTTTTGAAAATTAATTTTATGTTCTCATCCATCTTGCCCATATTTCCTGTCTATAGTCATTTTGTTGCTTTTACTTCCTTCTCTGGACAGACAATTATAACACTAGAGTTTAAATCTGTAGTTCTTTACCAGTTTCTTCATTCTTCTTATCTTTATCAAGTTTCTTTGTCTTTACCATGTTTGTGTATGTGTGTGTCAACAAATATCAAGACATTTGTGAAAATCAATACTTAGTAAGTTGAGATAATATTTTCAATTTCCTGTTACCTACTTTAATATACATGTGTTCTCCATAACTCCTCATCACTCACTAAATTCATCTTCTGATCAAATAGATGTAATTTCATGTAAAGTTAATCCTTTCTGAGTGACCTCAGATTCACTGCATAAGAGCCAAGTATGGACCAGTTATTCTTGGGCAGTTGAGAAGGTGAGGAAGAAAATTACAAAGACAAAGGCCACACTCATCTGTAGTAGTCACATTTACACTATATAGGGTATGTAGTTGTGAATATTTTTTGCCAAAAAAACACACAACACAAACAAACAGAAACAACAACCCACAAAACAGGAAAAATAACTTGGCCTATATTGTTAAGTTTACTTGTTCACTTAACCAGGGTTGACAAGTATTAGTATTTGACCAAGTGTAATTTGTCAAATTCATTGTTTCACCAATATATATAAAGAGAAACTGGACCCAGAATTTTCATAATTGCTCATTTCAATGGCATAAGCTTTTAGAAATAATTTTCAAATATATCTAAGAATTTTATAAAAAAAATATCCACTCTATGTTTCATGGGATAACTCTGCAAAGTATTAGGAGAGCTCTTTGTATTTTTCAACATCCTATCTAATAAAAGAGTAATATGCAAATTAGGCATCACTGTCACAAAGATGGCCGCCCCCATGACCACAAGATAGCCACTCCCATGGACACAAGATGGTGGTGCTCAGTCCTGCTCAGCCCTGCCACTGAAGTGGTCAGGCTTGTTAGCCAGGCAGGTGGTGGGGAAGGGGGAGCCCAAAGGGCAGAACAGGTGATAAGAGGGGTCTGGAGGTACCCTGCCCAGGCCTGCAGCCTTGGCCAGAGCTTAAAGGCTTGGGCAGGGGTGGAGCTGGGATTGGAAGGGCAGGGGTGGAGCCAATGATAGGAGTGAAGTACAGAGGAAACATCTTTTCTTACTGATCACTGGCTAAGCTCCCTGTATGCCACTGGTAATATTCTTAGTAACGGGTAATAAGAATCCAAAAAAGGCAATCTAAGGTTTTTCCACCACACTCCTGGAGAAAAAAAAATGAAGGTCCACTGCTGGAGGGCTAAGAAATGTCATATCCTGCCCTAGTTTGGCGCAGTGCATAATGCCTCAGCCTGCCAACTGCCAGGTCTGGGTTCAAATCTGACCAAGGGCATGTACCTCCCTGGCCAGGGCCCAGGTCAGGGCATATGCAGGAACCAACCAATCAAAGTGTTCCTCTCACTTTGATGTTTCTCTCTGTTTTTCCCTTCTCTTCCACATTCTCTAAAAATCAATGGAAACGTAGCCTTAGGTGAGGATAAAAAAAGAAAGAAAGAAAGAAATGTCATGTCCTATGAAAGACACATCTTGAAAATGCCTAAAGAAAGTTGCCATTTCTTCATAGTGAAGGGACTGGAGTCCATGTTGATGAAAACACCTTGGTGGCTGTGGTGACTGGCAGTGACTGCAACAGCGGGATGATGGGGCTGGTGGCTTCCCCTGATTAGCCTGGTCACCTCCCACAAAGAGAGACCAGACTGTGGCTTAGGCCCGCTCCCCAAGGGGAGCAGGAGCGGGCCTAAGTCGTCAGTAGGACACCCCCTGAGGGTTCCCAATATGTGAGACGGGGCAGGCTGGACTAAGGAACCCCACCCCCCAGCCCCCCGTGCACAAATTTCATGCACTGGGCCCCTAGTAATTGCATAAGTGCTAATTTTCTTTTTTAAATAACTTTTCTTTATCTAACTAAATGTAGAATATACTCAATATATAATGCTTGGGCAGAGCAATAAAAAGCACCACTTTTATTTATACGTCATGACTATATTACTAATATATATTATTCTATAAAATAGGTTTATTATTTTTAACTACATATATTAGGACCATATCCATGTGTTATTAAAAATAAAAACACGCCCTGTCTGGTTAGCCCAGTTGTTTAGAGCATTGTCCTGATACACCAAGGTTACAGTTCGATTCCTGGTCAGGGCACATAAAAGAATCAACCAATGAATGCATAAATAAGTGAGACAATCTCTCTCTCTCTCTCTTTCACTCTCTCTCTCTCTCTCTCTCTCTCTCTCTCTCTCTCTCTCTCAAAACCAATCAATAAAAATAAATAAATATTAAAAATGATTTTTATTATAACAAAAATAATTTGGCTCTTTTAATATGACACACAAAATAAATGGAAAAGTCTCTTTACAAATATCCAAAATGTAAATTAATTGCAGTGCCCCAAACAAATTAAAACGCATTGCTAAGATGGTGTTAAAAAACCAAATAAACTTAAACAGCTAAAATGTCTAGTTGCCAGATCAAAGCCAGTTAGAACAAGAGATAATAGTTTTAATGACTTGAGGTGTGGTTGGCGGCTTGGATATTAATACCTGTAAAACCATTCAAGTCAAATCTTTATACCCAGAAGAGTTAGGACTTTAGAACTGAGACCCCTGGATGAAACTATTTAAAGAACAAGTGAGAAAAAATGTGTATACTGCCACAGAAGACCACAAGGAAGCTTGTCTCTGCCTGAGTTCACCCCTCCCTAGAAAGAGCAAGCCTTCGGACCTCTACCACTAAGAAAAGGGAATAATATAATCAGAATCCATCAGACAAGAATCTAGGGTCCTTGACATAGCAAATGAAAACCTATGAAGAGACAGATTCAAAGCCCAGAAAATCCTGAATTCTCACTGAATGTGAGCTTAACTTTAAAAAATTCTTAACACACAAAAACATACATTAAATAAGAGTCAGCAGACAATAAATAATAATTCCATCTGCATTTTTTTTTTTGGATTTCTTATAAGCTTTTTTTCTTTACTCTGCTTTATTGCAATAGCTAGGTCCTCCAAGACAATGAGGAACAGAATGGAATTTTTACTATATTTCTTATTATTTTTGCAGGAAGGGTTGATTAATATGTCACCATTAATATGAACTTAGTTGCAGGTTTGTTTGTTTTTTTTTTGTTTTTGTTTTTGTTAGATGCCCTAGAACAGTGTTCTCATCTATGCCCTTATACCTAATTGGCTGAATACTTTTCTCATGACTGGATATTGAATTTTTTCAAATGTGTTTTCAGTACCAATTGAAATACACATATTTTTCTTTATTCCAAAATAAGGTAACTTACATTGAATGATTTTAATGTAAAGTTTTCCTTCATTAAAAGTCATACTACATTATCCTTCTTATCAATGATTGTAATACATGATATATAATAAAAAGGTAATATGCAAATTGACCAAACTACAGAATGACAGTTGCTATGATGTGCACTGACCACAAGGGGTCAAATGCTCAACACAGAAGCTGCCCTCAGTCCACAGGCCCCATTGCTCAATTGGGGCCTGCCAGCCAACCTCTCTGTCCCTTCTCCCAGCTGGCAGGCTCCCATTGCCAGATAAGAAACAGGGAATGGCGGGGGTCAGGATGTTGGCAGACACAGGAGTGGCTCCAGGCCAAGGCCTCCGCCCCACCAGTCTCCCCACACACACAGGGCAACCACCTTCTAGTAACAGGGCAGGTGAGTGGGCGGGAATGGCCAGGCTCTCTGTCCCTTTCCCTGGGCAGCAGGCTCCAATTGCCTGATGGTGAATGGGGAGCCAGGGGTGGGTGGTGGCAGGAGGCGGGGCTGGCTGCTGACACCCTGGGAAGATGGCCCTGAGCATAGGCCAGGCCTAGGGAGTGTACCCATGTATGAATTTTCTGTGGGCCTGGTCTCTAGTTTTATTATAAGTTGTTAAGGATATTTGCAACTCTGTTGATGAGGAGTATTTGTCTGTAATTTTCTTTTTTCTTCTTTCTTTCTTTCTTTCTTTTTTTTTTCTACCTGTCTTCTCTACTTTTGTATAATCTGTGATAGATTTTTGCTGTCAGGATTATGTTAGCCTTATAAGCAATTGGAGAATATTTTTCTTTTTCTCAAGTACATTTGTGTGAATGGTGTTATTTCTTCTGTGAAAGCTTGATATAATTCACTTTTGGGCTTAGACTTAATTGTCAGGAAAACCTTGATAATTAACTTAAATATTTATATAGAAGAAGAGCTATTTAGACTTTTTGTTTTGTTTTGTGAAAATTTTTCAAGTGATATTTTTAAAGAAATTTATTTATTTCCATTAAGTTGGCATGAATATATTCATTACATTTTAGTACAGTATTATTTTTTAATTATATGTAGCATCTGTAACAACCACCATATTTTATTTCTGATATTCACTATTTTCATTTTTACCCAGAATTGTTAAACATTTCCCAGGTCATTGTTTTGTTAAGCTCCTATTGTATATTTGTTTTCAATGTCACTGCGTAAGCTCTTTATTTACTTCTTTTCAGTTGCTTTCAGTTTACTTTGTTCTTCTCTTTTGAACTGTTAAATCATTAACTTTAATCCATTCTTCAAGTCTATAAATATTTTAATCTGGATATTTCTCCCAGAATTGCTTTGGTTGCATCTCACAAATTTCCATATATTTTATTGTATTTGAAATATCATTTAATTATTTGTAAGACTTTTTCTTTGTCTTACAATAATTTTAGGGCTTTGTTGATTAATATTAAAATATTTGGGTTTTCTTATATAGTGTAGAATAATTGATTTTATAGTTAATTCCATTGTGTTTAATGATTGTTCTTTGTATGATATCAATTTTCCTAAGACACAATTAGGTGAGATAGTAGATAATGTTCAACTATTCTGCATTTATTGATATGATATCAAGGTATATGCTGAGAGAGCAATGTTAGAATTTCCTACTATTGAAAATTTCCTACTATGGAAATTGTAAATTTTTCCTTTCTGTCATTTTCTGTTTTTGTATGTTGAAATTTTGATTTTTTATATGTTTATAATTGCCCTATTCTCTTGATGAATTGCTCATTTTTTCAATGTGAAAGCATTCTCTTTCTCTCTCCTCTCTGTTGGGTTAAATACTTTGACTTGATCTATTATATCTGATTTAAATACAATAATTTCAACATTTCAATGTTTTCTATTTGTATGCATTTTTTACATTTATTTACTTCCCCTTTTCTGTCTTTATATTTAAAAATTTAACAGTGTCACCCCAATAAACTTAATAAAAGGAAAAATAAAATATTTCTTTTGAAGATAGTACATTGTTAAATCTTACTCATATCCTTTCTGAAAATCTCTGCCTTTTAATAGAAGAATTTAGTATATTAACATGGAATGGAACTATTCAATGAACAATTTTAAATATATAATTTCATTATTTTTATTTACCTTCTGTTTTTAGCCTCTCTTTTACCTGTCACATCCTTCTTTATTATTTGTGTATTTTTTGTTTTGGAATTCTACTTTAACTAATTATTTTTTACATATACCTTTTTGCTTTGTTATTTATATATATTTCAGCTATTACTTTAGGGAGTACAGTGTACATCTTTACTTAACTATTCCTGCTTCTATTTATACTCTAGAGTTGTAAAGTAGTAGGTTTTTATTTTAATCTCACATGTAGTTTATAATTGTTATGTGAAGGATAATTAATTGGTTAGAAGCTTACTCATCCCTGCTGGTTGTGAAATTCCTAATAATGATATTTTATGAGGACAAAAAGAAAGAACAAGTATAAGGATTTATTACTTATAGCTCCCTTATTGAAAAGAAATATGAGCTCAAAAACAGCAATAACCCTCATAGAGGTAATAAAGTGCTATAAGCAATATTGAACACATAAATTGCTAAACCTAGTGGTGTATCTGAACTAGCATTGACTATATAAAAATAAAAATTATGAATTAGAAAGAAAGATTAGTGCTTGAGATATGTAACATGATATGAAAGAGTGGTTGTGAAATCTTTAGAAATTATTTTAGCTGAAACAGAAAACCTGACTAAGGTGGCTGAATTCAGTAGCTGAGCAGAGGAGCACACACTTACCTTTAACATTTTATATAGTGAAAGACAGAGAGGAGGAAGCTTTGTCAGCAATGCACTTTGGGTCAGCCAATCTGCAGCTTTATTTTGATAAGATGGAAAAGGTGCATATTGCTTTTATTTTTTATTTTATTTTTGCATATTGCTTTTTAAAAAAAATATTTTTATTGATTTCAGAGAGAAAGGGAGAGGGAGATAGAAATATCAACCATAAAGATTTATTTTTTAAAAAGTCAGTGATGAGAGAGAATCATTGATTGGCTACCTCTTGCACACCCCCCACTAATGACCCAGCAGAAACCCAGGCATATGCTCTGACCGGGAGTTGAACCTTGACCTCTTGGTTCATAGGTCGACAATCACTTGAGGGAAAACATTAAAATAAAATAAATAAAATGTAAAATCTTACCTCATTGGAAAACAAAATAAAATAGCAAATATGTGATAAATTCAACAAAAGGCAAAAGAGAAAAAAAAGAAGCAATGAAATAACAAATCAAAGGACACACAAAAGAAGTTTGAACAAATCCAAATAGAACAGTGAACACAATAAACATTAATAGCTATGCATTAAAATGCAGTGATTCTTAGATTGGAAATAAAATAAATCTGGCTATCAGCTGTTAACAAAGATACAAAACTGTAATATAATTTATCAGAAAAACAGAAAGTGAAATAAGTTGCTACCAGATATAGTCCTACACAAACAAAACAAAAAAGATGATTATCTAGATAAATGTCATTTAAGACATATTTTAAGTTAAAATATTATTATAAAAAATAAGGGTCATTATCTAAAGTTAAAGGGAATAATTTTATGAAGGTAAAGTATAAATAGCAAAACTGAAAATTACAAGTGATTTAACATTATTTCCATCTCTAACATTTTGGGGAGTATCAGTAAGAGACATCTAAAATATTGTTAACCCATTGCTATACTTGAGCCCATAGGATTCTCTTATTCAGAAGAAACAAAGAGAAATTGATGGAGTCATTTATTTTCACAAATTGAAAATAGCCTAAAGTCAATACTACAAAAATCACAAAGGTGCTAACATTGGTCTCTTAGCTAATGAGAAGCAATGAGAAAATTGATGGAGCTGCAGTTCCTTTTATCTTTTTCTTTCCCATTGTTTCCTTTTCAAAGAGTTCATTAACAAAAGGAAAAAGAGAAAAGTAAAATTAAAATTAGGCTGCTATTGGACAAAGGGTTTATAGATCTTCCTTTCAAATTATACCCAAGAGAGACCTAACATGAAATTATAATATATACTTGTTTCTAATTCAAAAAGCCCAGCAATTTCTTTATATTTTTGTGTGATAAAAATGATCACTCCTACCTATTTTTGATGTATGGAATCTCTGTGTTCAGGAATAGCATTTATCAATCAAATGCTTTCAACAATAATCAAAATTCATGTTAACTCAGAAAATAAATCTAAAAGGAATTTTTACTTCTCACTAAAATGAAAATAACTAATATAAGACATAAAAGCAGGTTTTCTCACTTTTATTATCTGTGCTATACTGTATTTCAGGGCAATCTTCATGGGGTTGTCCAGAGCCCAGTATGCTAGAAACAACAAAAATAAAATGAACAAAAATATTTAATCAGATGATTAAAAACACAAAAATTATTGAAAAGGATCTATGAAGATCCTAAACTAAAAGAAATACAATTACCTTCTCAATGTAGGCATGTATATCTAATCACATTTTTTCCTCAGGATGCCTGAGTGTTATGGACTACATGTCTGTGTCCCAGCAAATTCATATCTTAAAATTATTAGCTCCTAGTGGGATGATATGTGAAGGAGATATCTCTGTGAGGTGAATAGGTCGTGAGGATGGCACCCTCAAATAGTATTAGTGGCCATATAAGAAGAGGATTTAAGAAATCTTCGATCTGCAACCCATAAGAGGACTCAACAGAAGCCAGTTTGATGGCATCTGAGCTTAGACTTCTAGCTTCCAGACCTGTGAAAAATGAATTTATACTGTTTATAAGCCACCCAGTTTGTGGTAATTTGTCTCAGCAGCCTAAATGAGCCAAGAGACTAAGACAATGAATCTGAAGACCTATATATTGGGGGCAAAGATTAAGTAATCTGTAATAATCAGAGTAGCTTCCTTTATAATCTATGGAATTAATGTTTTAAAACATTAGAGGATGTATTTTCATGATTCCCTCAATTGTATTTCATTACACAGTTGTCAGCCATTAAAATAACCAGCATGGCCCTAACCGGTTTGGCTCAGTGAATAGAGCGTCAGCCTGCAGGCTGAAGGGTCTCCGGTTCGATTCCAGTCAAGGCCGTGTACTTTGGTTGTGGGCACATCCCCAGCAGGGGGTGTGCAGGAGGCATCTGATAGATGTTTCTAACTCTCTATCCCTCTCCCTTCCTCTCTGTAAAAAAAAAATCAATAAAAAATATTAAAAAAATAAAATAAAATAGCCAGGATGTCAGAAACATTGGCCTTCAAAAACCCTTAGGAGAAGGAAAGCAAGAAGAAAGAAAACAACTTGGGATATGTAGGTAATATGGAACTGTGGAAACATTATGTCCATTCTGTTGGTACCAAAACAATTTAATTGTGCTTGCATGTATGTCATTATCCCATTGCAGCACACTGGTGATGCCATATGTTGTCTTTTCTACGTAGCACTTTGCACATCTCTTCATAACTCTTATTATTCTATGTTTAAGATGCTTCTGAAGGGTGCAGTATTCTTCAGCTCACCTAGAAAAATAATGTCGTCTCTGTTGCAAAGGTCCACTATCAATATGTTCTTGATTTTAAAAACTGAATGGGTTTGAGTTTCCAACGTGGCATGTATGGAAGTTGGCAGTTGATATTTCATCTTAACTATTAATAAAAAACTGAGACCCAGCTAGTGTGGCTCAGTAGTTGAGCATCAACCTATATGTATCAGGCAGTCACATTTTAATTCCCGATCAGGGCTCCATCCCTGGTGTGGGCCAGCAAGGAGGCAGCTGATCAGTGATTCCCTCTCATCCTTGATGTTTTTATCTCTCTCCCTCCCTTTCACGTGCTCTCTGAATTCAATATATATATAAATATTTAAAAAGCTGAACAGTCTTGACCAGTTGGCTTAGTTGGTTGGAGTTGGTTGGAGCTTCTCATACACCAAAAGGTCATGGGTTTGATTCTCTGTCAGGGCACAAACATAGATTGTGGGTTTGATCCCTGGTTAGGGCACATACTTGCAGGCTACCGATCCACGTTTCTCTGTCACATCACATCAATGTTTCTCTCTCCCAACATCAATAAACATATCCCCTCAGGTAGGGATTTAAAAAAAAAATTAAAAAAAGGCAAAGCTGACCAGACACAGGCAAACTGCTTCCCCCAAGACTGGAGAGACAGAGGTAAATAGAGAGTAACAGTATAAACTACAACAGAAACCAGTGGCAGGCAGGAAGACCTGATCTCCACTTGATAACTCTGAGAGTTAATAACCCCAGAGGGATACAGTCACAGTTAGCCTGCCACTGTATTGTGAGATTTACCCCCAGGGACTTGACCAGTTTCCCCCAGTAAATTTCAGAGAAAAATCTACTCATCCTTTCAGCAGAGGAAGGGGAAAATAAATAATTTTGAAATACTTCAGAGCACTCTGTTCTTAACAAGACCTACCCTCTGGAGAAAACAGTTAACCAGAACCTAATCTGATGGGTTATTTCCAGAGTCATACTGACCTGAGGAGGGGAGATAAATACACCAGTCCCCTCTAGTCTTCCAGGTGGGAAAGGGAATAACCAACTCCAGGCCCTTGTGACCATTCTGTTTCATAAAAGGCAGGGACGAAGAACTGATAAACATTTGTAAGCTAAATAATCCAGAGACAGAGACTCACTTAAACTCTTAGATCCAATCATGGGACTATAGCACACTTCCCTTTTCACCACCTTTTCCCCAAATCCCTCTGGAAGAT
Organism: Murina feae; assembly: GCA_004026665.1. NCBI lineage: Eukaryota > Metazoa > Chordata > Mammalia > Chiroptera > Vespertilionidae > Murina > Murina feae. Next base: position 424 of record PVJC01006881.1, on the reverse strand, counting down.
CTAGCTAATACAATAAGACAAGTGAAAGAACTAAAGTAATACATATTGGGACAGAAGAAATAAAACTCTTCTTGTTCACAGATGGCATGATCATCTATGTAGAAAATATGAAATAATTGGCCAAAAACAAACAAACAAAAACTTCCCAGAAGTAATAAGCAATTATAACAAGGTTTCAGGATACAAGGCTAAAATACAAAAGTCAATCATTTGTCCATATACTATAACTAGGGGCCCGGTGCACAAAAATTTGTGCACTCGGGGGGTGGGGGTCGCTCAGCCCGGCCTGTGCCCTCTTGCAGTCTGGGACACCTCGGGGGAGATGTCCACCTGCTGGCATGCCTGGCCAGCCTGGGTGAGGGGCTGAGGGCCATTTTCAGGCTGCCCACAGCCCCTTCAGGGTTCCTGCACTGGGGGGTGGGAA
>PVJC01006880.1:0-53356 GCA_004026665.1 Murina feae | reverse complement strand
TAACTAAAAGATCACCCAGTGAAAATGGGCAAGGGGCTAGAACAGACAATTTACAAAAGATGCTGTTGTGAATATCACATCCGTGTTTCGTATCTTTTCTGGCTCAGGCTGCCCTTGTGTGCGGGGCATTGCTCGTTGTTGAACACCTGTGTTTAATATGTACCAAGCATGTTTCTGAACACTTGGCAGTGCTGACTCATGCATTCCTCGATAGCTAGCCCATTTAATTCTCTGGCAACCCTGTAAGGTGTCATTATCCCCATTTTACAGAGACAGAAACAGACACAGCGAGGCTGGGTTACTTGCTCACAATCAGAGTCGGCCCGTGGAGGATCCGGGTTCCAGCCAGGCCGCCTGACCCCGAGTCCCTGCCCAATAGGTTTGCTATTTGCTCTACGTTTGTAAAGGCTGCCGTCCTGCAAAAATAAATTTTCAAAAAATGTGCAAGCACAGGAACATCTGGGTTCAGACACCCAGAATGTAGAGTCTAGATTTTTATTTCCAGAGCTGTCGCTATTGCTGATTGCCGCCATGCGGATTTTCAGAGGGGGGCCTCCACGTGGAGTGTGTAAGAAGGTGTCTTTCAACCCTTCTAACTATGCTTATCATACAGAAAAAGGTGGTATGGTCATCCTTGAAACTCGCCCTTAGGAAACTGGCGCAAACTAGCACTTAAGTGCAGGGAATGTATTCATTCAGTTAATCCAACAAACATTTATTGAGTACTTGCTAGGTGCCAGACAATGAGGGGAGAAACAAATGCAATATAGCTTAGCTCTTGCCACCCAAATGGTGCAGACAGGGTCAGAAGTGTTAAATATCAATTACTATCCGGTTTCACATCACCTTTATGGTGCGTGTGTGGCGGGGTGAGCGGGCGGCGTGGTGAGAGGGACGCTCCACCCCCACCTGCTCTCCTCCACGCCAACAGAGGAAGCCGCCTTCGATTCTAAACTGCTGGGTTTAGAATCGTGATCAGAGGGCAGGAGCGAGGCAGCATCATGGGTGTGTGGGAAAGCACATGTGACTTCCCTCAGTGGTCCAGGCTGTTTTCAGCAGGCTGAGCGCTAGTGAGACAGCTGGGCTGACAGTGTGGGGTCCTGAGTACCCTTGGGGGAAGGAGGACTCTGTGGCAGACCATTCACACTGTCCGTGGACAGTATGGGGTGAGACGTGGAAAAAGGTCTTGGGTGTCCTCCAGGATCACCTTTTAACAGCCACACGGGGATACTATAAGGACTTGAAAATTCAAGGGATAATAAAATTGCCAGTTGCAGTCTTTACGAAGGAGAGTCTCCAAACAGGCCGACGCTAGTAGGATAGCCCTCAAGCACTTGCCTCTGACACGACGTTTTGTCTCTCTGACCATTTCAGAGGAGATTTGGCATCTGAGATTTTTTTTTCTTTTTTATTGAATTTATTGGGGTGACATTGCTTAATAAAACCATACAGGCTTCAAGTGTAAAAGAGAACATAACGCTAAGAACCTTCATACAGGAGAGGGGAAAGAAGTTTTACTTTAACTAGAACTTCCACACGGTGTAGACACTTGCTTGTAAAAGAAGCCACAGCAGCTGACAGGGAGAAGCCCCACTAAGAAAAAATGCGGACAGCTCTAGAGACTCGTGTCATAAGTGATTCCGTCTGCGGTGCTTCCGATCATGTAAGGGGACGAGAACCAGGAGTTATCCCGGCCGGGGCCTTGGCTTGCTTTCTGATACCCAGTCCGAAAATGGTTGATGCTGAGCTGTGTCACCTGGACCAGGTGCCCAGGCCTTAGAGTTAACACCTGCATGAGGTATGGCATTAAATGAACGAGTCGCTGTGAATGCCACCAGCATCTTACAGTGCCTGGTATTTTCTTAGCCACTCCAAAAATGTTTGTTGAATGAATAAATGAACGCATGGATGACTGTTCCTCTACTGCCTATTTATCTTCTAAGGCTCATTTTAAGTCTCGTTTTCTCTAAGAAGCCATTTCCGTTTTCCCCTGCCAACCTTGCGAGATAGGGTGTGACCTCCAGCCCACGTTGCTTCCATAGGGACGCTGGCAGTGCGTCTGCCAGCCACGGTGCCATCTGCTTTGCACATACTATTCCAGTCCTCACAAAAGAACGTGAGAAGTCCTTATTTCATAGGCAAAGAAACAGGCTCGGGGAGTTTCGGTAAGGCCAGCCAGCCATTGGTGAATTCAGTGTCCCCAAGCTCTGGTGTGGATGATTCCAGAAATCAGGAGAACCTCGGGGCTTTGGCATGGGGCGGTAGGGACACATGTGCACTAGGCTGCACGCTTCTGGAGGAATGTGCTTTCCTGCCGCCTCCACTTCCTCTACTGCGCTTGTCCAGTCCTCTGAGCAGACCGGTGTAGAGCAAGGAGGCCCCGAGAGGGTGGGAGGCTCTCTCGTGGTGTGTACATATGTGGTTTATGCGTGTGATTTGGGAAAGCCACTGTGCATTTTCACTTGGCGTGGAGGCCACACTTTCTGTGCCCTGGCAACCTGACAGAGAGCTGAGGGGACACTGGGTTCCGATTTGTCCTTTTGAGGAGACTTCGCATCACAGACTGTCTCTCTCTGGCCATTCTCCCAGAAGATAAGTGGCACACTTGACGGAGAAAAGATTGACCAAAATGAAGAGTTTGAAGAAGGCTTCGGAAACCCCGTCTCCTGTCTCCTGGTGAGATCTGGACACGAGTGTGGGGGTCTTGCCTTGCCCTTACTCACTACAGCTCTCCCAATACCACCCTGTTAAAGAGCCTCACTCAGTTTCCAGCCTTTTCTTCTTGAAACTGCCTCCTCCCCTTCCCTTCCCAGTTCCTTCTCTGTCCTTCTGAGCCCACCTCCTGGCCCCTAAAAAGCGGACTTCTCCAGAGTGATGCGGCCCTGCCCCGCCTCGTTTCGCAGGCTTGTCTCACATGTCCATTGACTCCCCCCAAACATCCTCCCAGCAGTTCACCTCTGTATCCCTCGGCGCTTTCACCCAGTCTGGTGGGTCCTTGCAGCGGGCACCCCAAGCTCAGCGCCCCCAAGTCGTCATGGTCTCCACCCCTCGTACCCTTTGTCAGTGTCCTTTAGTTTTGTGAGTGGGACCGCCATCTACCATTCCCCAAGCCAACCACTGGCTTAGAACATGTCCCAAGTATTTGCGAGTCAGCCCTCGGGCAGCTGTCTGAAAATGCGCATGCTCCTTGCAGGGAGGGAGGGAGGAGGGCACTGCCCCTGCCCTCAAGGAGCTCACAGTCTAGTGGTGGCGGCAGACACTGCAGCCCCGTGGACAGAGGCTCTGCGTGGCGGCCCAGGCATGGCCCTCAGAGGCAGGGCCAGGAGGCAGACATCGGCTCTGTCTGGACAAGGCCTCTTCGGGGAGGCGTGCATTGCACAGGGACTGAATGGCTTCTTAGCGGTCGGTTAAGTTGAAGGGAGCCCCATTTTCAGCGTGGGCCTAGCTCCAGGGAATGTGAGGGGCACCCTTGCGGGCAGAGGTTTGCCAGCTGCGGAGGCCTGGACTCACCAGAGAAGGAATGAGTGGAGACTCTCTAGAAAGAAAGAGCCAGTTTCGCTTGTGAATCCCCCCGCCCCCTGGTGATAGCTCTCTGGTTTCGGGAGAATAGCTGTCCTTTGATTTAAACTACAGAACTACGAGTCTTGTGCCAGAATGCAAGGGAGAACCACCAGCCAGCTCTGAGGGGGGAGCGTTGAACCCGTATTTCGCAGATCCACTAGTCCAGGGGATTCGGGATCCAAAGCCTGAACTGAACCCCTGGGGAGGCTCTGGCCCCCATAGCTCCTCCTATGGTGGCCCCCGAGGGTCCCCGCCGCTCCACCCAAGTCCGTCAGGGGGGGAATTAGACTACAGTTTTAACCAGAGACTCAGCTAGGTGGCCAGCCCTAGTTTCCTTTTACTAGGACTCGTCAAATGGACCATGCTGACAACCCAATGACATCTTTGAACCCGATATTTCTGTGCCTTTATCTTTCCCATATGTCTCAGGTTATTAAAGCTAGCTGATGATGAGGGGGTTTGTCCTTTAAAAAAAAAAAAAAAACCAGCTTTATTTTATTTTATTTTCAAGAGAGGCCTCGAGTGCTTGAGACCAAGCCATCCACTTTACAGTAAGTGCCCTGAGGCCCATCCGCTCTACGTCCTTTCCTTGCTCATGGCCAGTGATTGGACAAAGCTGGGACTCAGGAGGCAGCTCCCCGCTTCTCCAGCCCGATCCCTTTACCTGGTTGGGCAGGGTACAAAGTCCCCTGGGCACCTGCTGTGCGCCTGAGCCTGCACCACAGGCCGGGAGAGGCCCCGGGGCAGCCACCTGGCGACTTGGGACAGCACCCAGGACACTGACCCCGGGCGGGCAGAGCGTGGTAAGGTCTGAGAGAAAGTCAACAGGGCTGGCGTGCCCCCAAAGGGAATCAAAGTGCTCAGATACTAAGCTTCCGGACAGCCCACGGCCCGTTACTGAGCCCTTCCCATGAATCAGTGCGTCAGACAAGGGAACTATGTCAGACCAGCCTGTGCGATCTGGACGGCTTTTCTGTTACTGAGGCACGGAGGGGAGGAGCACATTAGTTCAAACAAAAAACCTGTCCCCCCGCCAGCCTCTGCCCCTTGATTCTCGGTGGCTGTCCATCCTGTCGGCCCCTCCTTTCTTGGGGCCACCCCCATGGCATCTGCCACGCTGCCTCCACCTGCCCTGCCGTCACACTGGCAATTTATATGACACGTTTCCCTCTATCATGCCAGAGAAGAAAGAACACCTATCTCTAAATAATGGGTGGAGGGAGCTCCCCGAGGCAGTCCTTGCTCAGCGCAAGTGATGCCCTGTTTGTGCCCAAGTGGCCGGCCACTCTGTTTCCCTTCCCCTTGGTTGCCTCTGGCCGTGGCAGTCACAGGCCACCGAGACTTCCCCTGGGCCAAGGCTCTGAGGACTTGGCTGGGTCCCCAGGCTCCTGGCTGGGTTCCTCGGTGGCTGTTCATCCTGTTGGCCCCCATTCCCCTTGCGCTAGGCCACCCCCAGGACGTCTGCTTCTGCGCTGTCCTGCCATTGGGGTGGGCAGGCAGGGCACTTGAAATTTACAAGACACTTTTCCCTCCCTCAGGCCAGAGGGGCATTCTTATCTCTGAACTTTGTGGTTACCCTTGGGGCCACATTCGCACCCTGCAATCCTGTTCTGTCCCCACAGGATTACACTGGGGGGGTGAGGGGGGAGAGGGGAGGGGCAGCTATTGGATCCCAGGGGTAAGGAAGCTGTCAAATGAGCACCAGTTCTTGGAGAATTTGGTGTGAGAAATTCTGGGCCTCTACCTAGACCTTGCTGTGCGCGGTCATACGCCAGTGAGGACAGAACCCTGCACCAGGACCCCCCGCAAGGTTCCCAAGGTAGCGGCAAGCAGCCAGGAGTGAATGCAGACCCTCCGCACGGAAGGAGCAGGGGTTCAGGGCCCAGGGGGCTGCCGAGATGAGCGCGCCCGGCCCGAGAGGTGGGTGGGGACGCCGCTGCTGCGTTTCCAGAGCCTGTTCTCTGTTCTGTGATAGCCTCCTTGCTGCATGAAGTGGGGAAGCTCTCTTCACAGTGCTAGTTGGATTGTTTGCTTTCTCTATCACTTCGCTGCCCTCCCCCCAAGGCACCGTGTGCCCCTTGCATCGTGCCCATCCTGCCACAGTGAACCCTCCAGATTCCCCCTTGGGGGGAAGGGTGCCCATTCTGGGCCCTATGCACGAGTAGGTCCTCAGTGGGGCTTTTGAGGGGCTGCTGGGACCTCCCTGAGGGAGGGCTCCTTGGCCTGTAGAGGCCCAATTTCATCAAGGAAGCATCGTCAGCCAGTGGGTGCTCAGACAGACCGGTCCATATTGCCAAGAGAAGGCAGTGGGGTCACAGACAGGGCCTCCTTCTTTCTCCTTCGTTCTAGAAAGATCTTAGAAAGATGAGGCCCATGTTCCCGACTCCTGCAGGTGGGGGTTGTTAGGAGGTCTTCCACCTGGGTGGCCAGAGAGAGGCTTTCCCCAAGTTTGTGTTGCTGAGCAAGGGGGAGGTCTGCGTGGGGCTTAGCCAGGCAGAGGGGACAGCGAGAGCTGGGTCTGCTGGCAGAGCCCCGAGCTTGGGAGATAAGGGCCTGCAGGCACTGTTTTGTGTCATTTAGAAATGAAGATCAGGAGGGAGGCGGCTTCCGGTGGCAAGAGTCTTGCATTTGTCCTAAGACCAACTCAGGAGGCCCCCGTGTCTGTCCAGGGCAACCCTTCGAAAAGGCTTCATTTCAGGCGGCAGCCGCTGTCTGGACGGCTGCTTGTTGAGAGAAGAGGGAAGGCCTTGAAAGCCAGGCAGTGCGCAGGCAGGGTGCGGGCAGAGCTGAGGCCAAGCTGGTACCAGGGGCATCAGCAAGCAGGCCTCTGATTGTTAGGGGATCGGACTGAGGAGGCGGGTAGAGACAGAAAGGACCTCGGGGGACTGGAGAGAGCCCGGAACTGAGAAAAAAGTCCCGAGTGGAAACCATCACGGGGAAGCTTAGAAATCAGCATCTGTTAACGGGGAGGAGGGCCGCGTGCCAAGGCCGCGGGGGCCTCTGATGGAGCAGATTAGTGAGAAAGAGAAAGTTTGCTGGGGGTGGGGCCAGGCTTTGCACTCTCTCCATCTGCCTTGGACGGTTCTGAATATACTCCAGTCTCAAAACACCTCCATTAGACGGATCTGAACGAGTAAAGAACACAGCAAAAACACGGGTGGCGCTTCCGGGCTGTGAGCCTTGCCCTAGGGGTGGGTCCCCTGGCACGTGGGCAGAAACCACCCTTCGCGTATCAGAATCATTGGCAACTGGCATCTTAAGGCTCTCTGCCAGCCGGAGGGAGGGAAGCCTTTGCCCCTTTCGGGTTTCAGATTTGCCTTAGTTTCCTACGTTTGCTTCCGGAACCTCGTTTTTGGCGCTAAAGAGGGGCACCTTCCTTGCGGGAGCCCGGGAAACAGGGCCCTCACTCCAACAGGGCGCGGTAATGACATGCCCCCCGCGAGCCAGCAGGCGAGCGGGCGCCGTGAGAACCCGCGGCGCTCCGGGGGGCTTGTTCTTGTTGTCCTGTCGCTGGTGCAAGAAAACCATGGTATTGCTCGTTACTATAGGAAGGGTGACAAAAGCCAGCGGCGCCTGCAGCCATTCGGGTACCTTTAGCTCCGAAATCTCAATTCCCACCGCTTTTCTGAAAAGGTTCTCGGAGGCCCAAACCTGAAGACTTGAGCGCGCATCTCTCTCTCTCTTTTTTTTAAACCCCAATAAATTAAACAAAAAAGAAACGGAGCACACAGCTATCACGTCTCTCCTAGCAGACAGCAAAGAGATTGGAGAATGGAATGGTCCCTGAAACCTGCCCGGGGTCTGTCACCTGGTAATTAAAGGGGGGGAGCTGCTGCTCCCTGGCTGGGCTGTTTCCCTGAGGCCCCCCCAGTCCTGCCTCTTCACAATTAGACTGTGAACTCCGTGGGGACGGGGGCTGCTGTCGGACCCCCTGGCGCTCCGTGCAGCTGGCACATAATGAGTACTCAGTAAGTGCTGGTGGGATGAAGCGCCTGGAGAGCCCCCCACACGTTTGGGGTGTGCAGCCCCAGTTTCCTGCCGCAGAGCAGACCCATCGGCCACTGCACGGTCTTCAGGTGAGCAGCAGCGTGGGGCCCTGACCATGGCCCACGGCCCTGACGCGCCCCTGAGGAGCCCCACGTGCAGGGAGGACCAGCAGGCCGAGGCCCCACGGGCAAGCGTGCGCACACTTTGGGTCTTGGGTTGCAGGGGACCCCGAAGACCATGAAGAACCCAAATCAGAGGAAAAGGGACCAAGAGCTCCTCTGATCGTCTTTTTGTTTCTCGTACTCTGGCAAAGTACGACGACTTCCAGTACAGCCTGGAGCTTCCTTCCCCTCAACCCTCCTCGTTATGCCCCGGCAGAGCCAGGCGGCAGCGTTCCTTTGCCCTTAGACTGAGGAGGACAGACGTGGGGTCTTGGAGCACGTGATAGCAGGCATGTGACGGGGCTGGGGCGGATTCCTTCCCTTGGCCTGCCCCAGGGACCCCCCAGGACGGAGTCCTTTGGGGGTAGCAGCATGAGTTCTCTTCTAGAAGCGCCCCACGGAGGCGCCTGGCACCCGAGAGCCCAGATGCGAAGCCTGAACCTCTTCCGGAAGACCAGGGCTCAGGGCAGGGGCCTGGAGCTGGGCTCCGCCTGCCCGCTAACAGTAGGGAACACTGGAAGGGCTCTTGCCCGCCCTCCAAGCAGGCAGGGGAGGGGAGACATCCAACACCAGCCCACAGACAGGAGGCTTCAGAGGAAGGCCCAGCAACATCCAGCATCAAAGTGAAGTTCAGAGGACAAGGCACAGAAAGTCCCCCCCTGCCCCAACACACTGCTTTTGGCCCCGGCAAAGAGCAGGTCACGAATAGAGGAGGAGACCTGGGGGGGGCAGCAGCTTGAGGGTTGGGATGCATCCTCCCAGTGTCTTATTCCTGCCCCAACTTTAACTGCCAACCGGCACCTCTGTCAGTGACGCTGGCCCCAGGGTGCCCAGAACCTGGAGAGCCAGGACCAGCCCGGAAGAGGGCGGACCCGGGAGGAGCCACGATGTTGGCATGGAAGCCGGTCATGCCTCTGGATCACTCCAGGAGAAGAGGCTGAGCGAAGGACCAAATAGTTGCCCTTTATTCTCATCATCCCAGGGCGCTAGCAAACCATGAGCACACACTTCTGCATAGTCGATGGGCGTTTTGGTGTGTCCAGTTTCATGCCCATGGCTCTGTCCACACACACACACACACACATACACACACACACTCTCACACGTTCCCAGCGTCGTGATTTTGAAAATATAAAACGAGCGTTTAGTCCACAGCACATGCTTGAAAACAAGCGCTAGATTTGCTAAACGAAGCCCTTGAAAGTTCAATGGTGGACTTACAATGTGACTGGAGCCCCGACCCATTGTGCATTCATAACTGTAGCATTTCTCTAGGGGTGTGAGAAGCCAGTGGAGCTCCCCCGGAGGCCCCTCCATGAATTCTCACAACTGGGCATGGCACTCAGTCAGTGTTTGTGCATGGTAGCGGAGGAATTAGGAGGTTTTGCTGGAGTGTCCAGGGGGCTTATTTCAACTTGAGATACAGAGAGGAGTATACCATTTAAAGAGACATCCAGGTAATTATACGATAGGCTCTGATGACACCGCATTCTCATTGCGCTCTGGGTTGGAAACACATACATGGCTTCTGAAAGGAGGGTGAGAGGAAAGGACTCTCAGGAGCAAGGGCTGTCAGCCTCTGGAAGGAAAGGTGGGTGCAGGGCCCTGGCCGGAAATGACGAGGTGCCCTGGGAATGGTCCCCCGCCCAGCGCCGAGCCTTCCTCGGGGCTGTGTGGCCTGAGGGGGGGGAGGGGTGTGTGGACTATGCCAGGGAAAATACAGGCAAGTACTTGGTGAATAGGGTCAACCCCATTCCTTTTAGTTCACGCATCTCATGAAAGAAGAAATCAGAAGAAAGGGAGAGAGAAGGAAGGGGTGGAGCCATCCACAGGGAACAGAAAAAATGAGGACTGGGGTGCGCAGCCACATTCGGACGGCTTCCGGGTAGGCCTCGGGCGGGCGGGGAAGGCATCTCAGAGGATCAGTGAGGATGCGGGGCGAGGCCACACCCCAGCCCTGGGAGGGGTGGGCAACAACCTGCCCTCCCCTCGACTCTCAGGGTGCGGGAGGGCTATGAACAAAGGTTTCTGAGTGGAGAAAAGGGGTTGGAGTCTGAAAGCGGGGGGCGGGGGTGGGGGGCAGAGAGATGGGAGGGCGCTGCCCAGCAGGGAACAGCGGGCAAAGGCTGTACCCCCATTGGCTGCGGTGCTCTTGTCTTGGGGAGACACCTGACCTTTTCTTCCTCCACCACATGCCCACCTCTCCCTGCCCATTCCCCAACCAGAGCTGCGGGGCACCCCACAATTTTGTAAGCACTAGGCAGAGAGGAGACGGTGGGAAAGTTCAGGCAAGTCAGCCAAGAAGAGGGATGCGGGTGAGCCGGGCCCACGACCAGTCTGGCCTCTGTGAGACTTTGCTGGGAGCAGACGCCCGCTACGCAGCAGACCAGCCGCCTGGGTGCAGGGAGCAGGGGGACGTGGCGGGCCGCAAGGGGCCACTGGGATCAGTTCAGAGTCTGCACTCCTTAAAAGGAGACTGGAGGACACGTTTCACTTTCTCAAGCATCACAGCTGAGTCCGGCTCATTTTGGAGTAACAGAGCGGGGCCAGTCCCCGTTGGGGAAGGAGTCTGTGCACAAAGGCATGGGGTCTCTGCTTTGGTCTCCTCGTGGAACAGCGGCTTGCTTGCTCACACTTCCTAGGACTGAGGCCCACCCGTGAGCCCTGCGCGGAGCCTGGGTTGGGAAGGGCTACGCCCTGGTTGCTTTAGAATATGCCTGTCAAGGTACACATGATAGGCAAAGTCTCTTCTTCTTTGGGATTTTTTTTTTTTTTTTGGAGGGGGATGCCAGGGATATTTCAGCTCCTGCTACGTGGGAACTGGAGGAAGCAAGCTGGGTGCTTGGAGGAAGAGGAGAGAGAGCAACTGGTTGGATGGCGGCGGGGGTTAATGCGGTGAGGCTGTCAGCATCTCAGAGTGACACGCATAGCCCTTGGCCTTGGCCTGACACAGCAGCCATCGGGGGAGCTTATCCGCAGAAGACACAGGAGCCATCAGGGGAGCTTATCCCCCAGAAGACGCATTAGCTATTGGGGGGAGCTTATCCCCAGAAACGAGAAGTGCCAGGCAGGCAGCAGGTTCAGCGCTGCTAAGGCCCCTGGTGGGTAAAGCAGGCAGGACGCCCCCCGGGGCAGGAGGGCAGGGCTCCATCCAGCCCCTGTGTGCTCATCCACAAGCTGCCATGTTTGCATTTCTCAGATTCTCTTTTCCAAACCATTTGCAGGCCCCTCCCTCCCTCTTTAACCCATTCTACATGCGGCCTGACCGGTGGTCCCCTCTAGGGTTTGGAGTGGGCAGGGCATCTGTTCTCTGGCAGATGTGTCCACACTGTCTTCCAGATGAACTTCACCCGGAATTTTTCAGGTTCCCTATCGAATGGGTCTGAGTGTTAGTGGGTATCACACACAGGCAGATAGTGTGGGGGTGGGTTTGCGTCATCATCATTTACTTAGCTCTCTCCTCAATGGCCCTGCTTCTATTTTTTCCTTTTATGACTTGGAGAATTTCTTGGCTTGGAGCAAACCCCTTTAGGTTGGAGATGAGTAAGTTATGTAGTACTCAACGTCTTTACTTGCAAACGTAGAGTAGAACTCAGTCAGTATAGTACCCAACTGTCATATGCATATAGGAATGCAGTTTGGGGGGGTAAACTAAATGTCCTTTCTTTTCAAATATCAGTTCCAAGCTCTGTTAGGCCTATTTAAAGAAAGCATGCGGTGAGATTCTTTCATCTAAGTCTTTAAAGTTCTCCATCTTTAAAGGAGACAGCAGTCCATCTCCTCTGCCTCACCTTAGACAGTGAACTTGGAGAATTATGCGCACATATACACACATACACAACAAAACTGTGCAGGGCCCCTCGGTCATTGCTGAAACCATGGTTCAACCCTTGGTAGGTTTCTGTGCCTGAGGCGGCTGATGTTTTTGTCTCCATTACTGATGCCAGGGAAAAGAGTGGGGGATTCTTAATAGTGGTGGGGGGCAGGACCTGCTGGGCCCACCGCATACACAATGCTCATTCCCCCCTATGATGAGTACACGGGCGTGTTCTGACCTTCTGTTTTGGGCCCCTGCTCTAGTATTGCCATTGGCCGTTGTGCTTTTGGCTTCAACATCAAGACCAGAGCAATTCAACATGAACTCCAAAAAGAAAATTTGGCCATGACCTCTACTAGCATGCGTGGTTTGGCCCCTGCTTGCTGTGTCTCCAGCCTCATCTCTTTCCGAGCGCCTGAACGCCTTATAGCTTGCCGTCCCGAGCTCGCCACGTTTTCCCCTTCACTCATTGCTCCTGCAGTTTCTTCTAACTACAACCCCATCCCCCTTTGCCCCCCTCTCCTCTTGCCCATTTCAACTAAGTAATCCTTACTCAGCTTTCAGATTGCCCTCCTTTGCTTTTAAAGAGGCCCCACAGCCCGATCAGGGCTTTAAGCCCTAAGAGATACTTTTATAACATCTCTTGGGGAAATATTATAGAGCTACTTGTAAGCATCTGGCAAAGGGCTGTCCTGCTCACTTTCCTAGTCCTTATGTCCATCCCATAGAAGGCGCTCAGTAAGTATTTGTTGAATGAGTGAATGCATGAAGTTGCCGCCTGTAGAGAGGATACACCCAGGCTTGTCATATTCCCAGTGAGCGCTCTTCGCAAAGCACCAGCTCAGCTCCGGAGACAGAGGCAGCCACTCGAGGAGCCAGCCTGTCCGCTCAGTGCTGGGGAGAGAGGCTGGGCTTCCTTTCTCCAGGGCAGGCCCCCCAGCAGAGTCCCAAAGCGGTCCGCTTGCCTTCGGTCCACTGGCCTATTCAGATGCGCAATCCCTCGGGTGCCCTGGACCCTCAGGTCTCCTTTCATATGTTTTCAGGCCCCTGTGCCTGCCTCCCCGCTCTTCTCCAGCCCCATCTGTAGGGTCTGAATGGCCTCGCCTCCCTGAGCTCCTCCTTGGGGTGTCTGTGCCCTGCTCTGGACTGTGAGTTCTGCCTGCTCTCAGCCTGGGCACCAACTGCCGTCTTCAACTGCCAACAGAACGTTCTGTCCCGAACATTCTAAGCGGTTGGTGCGCTGCCCCTGCAGCCACATGGGCCCCCAGCCCCCGAGCCTTCGACCTTCTGAGCGGGCTCAGCATTCAGCATGCAGTAACCACATAGCAGCACGCGGTGGCTGGTGTTTCAACCAGATTGTACTCCGCCTGGGAGGGCAGCCCTGGCCGCCTGCCTGAGCCCTCCGCTGCAGTTACCTGGTTCAGTTCTGCTGTCTGAGCTGAAGGAAGCTGGGGGCCGCCTAACCTGGCCCGGCCCTCAAGGCAGCTCTGACCCTCACCTGCAGCCTCCTGGCCGCAACCTCCCCGCCCCAGAGCAGCTTCTGTTCCCAGACTGCACCCACTTCTGCTTCCCCATCCTCAGGGCTGGGCCAGTCTTGGAGGAGGAGGACAAAGGGTGCAAAGGCATGGTTTATAGTCACAAATGCCCGTAGCCCCAGGAAATAGGGACTTGTGATCCCCACCCCCACCAAGTGCCTCAGGCTTAGCCAGTCTCCTGGACTTCTGTCCTAACGGGGAAAGTGGGGCCCCTCCTTTATTTGACTGTGCCTTTAACAGAAAGTTGGGGCCCCTCCTTTACTTGACTGCCTTTAATAAAAAGTTGGGGCCCCCCCTTTACTTGACTGTGCCTTTAACGGAGCCTCCATGTCTTGTACAGGGAGCTGGAGGCCTAGCCCGGCTGAGCTGGCTCTGGACTTCAGGTTTACTCTGACAACTCTTAGCACTTCCGGAAACAGGGCCTAGTTTGTCCTTCCTTCCTTCCTTCATTCACCCACTCATTCATTCATTCAATACCTCTTGAACACCTGTGCGCCAGGCATTAGCTAGGTACTGGGAGTACAAAAAGTGTCAGGCTAACAGTCCCCCTGAGAGAGCTGCAGTCTAATAGAGACCTATGTGCACAGAGCAGGCGTGGGGGGCACCTGGCAGGAGGCTGGTGTGTGAGCGAATGGCACGTGCCCAGGCCAGCAGAGGAAGCCGAGGCGCGGCGGGAGCCTGCAGACCAGGCTTAGAATTTGTTTTTAGCCTAGAAGCCTGGGAGAGCCACTGAAGGACTTGAAGCAGGAGAGAGAAACGATAGCAGCTATTGTATTCTCTCTTCCTTTTTTAAAAAAGACACACTGGCTGCTGCGTGGAGCACACGCTAGGGGATGGCAGGAGCGAAGACTGATCAAGAGGGCCACTGGGAGATGCTGGCCGCTCGGGTGGGGGCGGCTGGGATGAATATGGGGGAGGACGGTGACAGGCTGGGGATGGGCTGAGGGGCAGGGACCCCTTCCTGGGAAAGCCAGCATTGGAGGAGGGACACGAGTTCGGTTTGGGAGCGAGTTAGCGGCATGCGTTTGCAGAACACACCCGCATCTGGGAGCTCTGGGAGAGATCTGCCCTGCAGGTGGAGATTGGTGAATTGCCCGCTTCCATGTAATAATTCCACGACAAGGAGAGAGCTTACCAAAAAGAAAGACTAGAAAATTGGGGGTGCCAGAGGGGAATGGAGGCTGGGGAGGAATGGCCAGAGGAGGAAGACAGCCATTAGGAACCGGTGACATCACTACAGCCTTCAAAGAGTGTCTGCTTCTCTCCACTCGACTCACCCTGGGCAGCGCGGTCCTTCATTCTGGACATGAGCCGTAGGGAGAGGAGGAGAAACCACTGTCGTGTCCTGCGCGGGGCAGGGGCATTCTCAAAGTCACGGACAGGCAGGCCCAGGACGTCTGTGGCAAACTTTAGATTTGGAGGTGCTTGTAGCGTTGGGGGCAGGTACAGGGATGCTTGTGGAAGTTCCAGGCTGGCTGGCAGCATTGTCGCTACCTACGATCCTCCCTGGGCTGTGAGCCGGGAACCTTATAAACGCTGTGGGGATTAGGAAGCCTTGATTTTTGGGCTCCAGTGGGAAAGTGGGACCAGCTTCCGTGGCTGCCGGGTCTCGAGCTAGGCGGCAGCCCCTTTTCCCAGGCATAGGCGCGCTTCTTAGAGAAGTCAGAAGCCGCAGGCGATGGTCAGGGGAAAAGATAACAGAGTAGTCGGTGGGCAGGAGAGCGAGAAGGGAAACGAGTGAAGATGTGACCTGGAAGTCCCTGGAGGAAGATGTCCCGGATGCAGGACTCTCATTCCATGTTCCCAAGGGATCCGAAAAAGCCCCTGCCGCTCGCCCAGGCTTTATAGCGCTGCTCAGAGCATCTGCAGGCTCCAGAGAGAAGGGGCTGTGGAGAGACAGGCTGAGAAAAGCTAGGCAGGTTCAGAGTAAGCCACTGGTAAAGACTGCCACAGTGGACAGAGGCGGCCCAGCGGATCCCCCTAACCACACCTGGCCAGGGGGCCAGAGCTCCGGGTGGGCAGGGCCCCTTCATGCACTGGAACCACCTGTCATTTGTGCCTGGGCTTCCAGATAGCGCCACCAGGAGCCCATTGTGGTGAGCCCCCAGCTCAGGGAGACGGAGCAGTCCTGGCTAGGTGCAGGCTTGAGGCTGCGCCGCCGAAGGAGGCGGGAGCAGTGGGCGTGGGTAGGATGGGGCAGAAGGAGCGCTCTCACACCCCCTCTGGGGTGCGGCTTTCCCACGCCTGTAGGACAAGACATACGTTGAGAGAAAGAAATGGATTTTTTAGGGGAAGCGGGAGGCGCAGCGTGAGCACCCGAGGAGGCCGCCGTGACCTTGAAGGGACAGTTTCAGCGGTTCTGCCGAAGTTGCAATACTGCCCTCCAGCCCTCCATGTCCCTGTTGTACAAAGGGGACACTAGAGTCGCCCCTCCTTCCTAGGGTCGGTGGACAGTCCCATGAGTTAGCTTTGCTATGGGATACGTAGGGCATCACTCACGCTGGTTAACGCTTTCGTAACTGCCCACTTTCATGAAATTCTTGGACCACGTCTCCGATTGCCGCGCCCCTTCCTGCTCAACAAGCTGACGTTCCACGTTCAGGGCCGAGTAGGAAAGAGAACAAGATTTGGTTTTAGGATTACATATGGGGGTCACTTTGGAGAAATATCTTCTTAAGGGTGTTTCCTTCACTCGAGTGGAAGGGATACAGAATTAGAAGTCAAATGACCACAGATACCTGTGGTCTCCCATCAGCTGGAACCAGCGCTGGGAAGACGGATAAAAAAAATCAGAAAATAATTACACCTTTTGATTGTTATAAAAGAGAAAGAACCCAGTGGGGAAATAAGATGGAGGTCAGAAAACCTTTTCTCATGAGGTGTCATGAAGCCAACCCTGGGCCCCCCAAAAGCAGGGATAGGGGCGCTTGGGAGGTGGGGAGAGCATTCCAGGGCAGAAGTGATTTTCTTTGCAAATTAGGTGGCTTTGGGGACCGCTGTGAGCGTGGTTTTCTGTGGTTGTAAAATGAGTATGCCCGTCTGTCCAGCTGACGGCACAGAGCTGGGGTGAGGATGCGGTGACATGACGGGGAAAACTGTTCATTTTTATCACAGAGATGCACAGAAAAGCCTGTGAGGAAAGAGCTCACTGATCACGTTCTCTCCATTTTTCTGGTTATTAAATTGGGTCCCCATGTATCATATGACTAGCATAAGGAGGTGTCCCTGGGAGGGGCAGTGGCTAAACGGTCATCTTGAGAAGAAATGACCTTGGAGTCATGAGTGGCAGTGCAGGTGAGGGTGTTCTAGGAAGACCAAAGTGGTTTTGGAGACAGGAGATAGCTCAGCCGAGTCTTAGACCATAAGGCAGAAATTCCAGGTTTTGGTAAAGCTGAGAAGCTGAGAAAATCTCAGGAGCAGTTGGTACATATCTCAGTGTTCGCTAGGACCCGTCCCGGGAGAAGGTCACGGTTAATATTACGTATTCTTCCTCCTCCAACTCCCGTTAGTTTGCAGAAACAGAGAGGCAGCTGTGCTTTTCCCTGGATGCTCAGAACTGTGACTTCCATCCAGCAGACGATCAACCAGTGTTTGATGAATTGAAAGATACCCCGAAGTTGAGAGGCACTGTTCGCTGCCTTGCAATCCTTCAGCTCTAAAGGGCAGTGTGCGAGCAGGATCCAAACGTCCCCGGCGGGGGGGTGGGAAGGGTGGGGGTGCAAAAATACCTTATTTCCCAAGCCCAGCGAAGCACGATAAAAATGAATGAATGCACGAATCCGTGAGCCCCCCATGGAGTCAAGGCCAGTCTCCCCGGGCTGGAACTCCTGCCGTGCTGTCGGTTATGTCATGGGGTCCCTGCGAACTTGGGTGGCCACAGGCAGTGCCTACCATGTCCCTGTTCTCTGTGTGAGTGTTACTGCATTGGTCCTTTTGAGAACATTCAGGGGGAAAGATCGACCTGTTGGTGAAGTCGCCTAGAGCAGCGCGTAGCAAGGCCACATTCTCATAAGGACATTTTCTCAGTTACACATTCACCTGAAAAGCAAGCATTCTATAGAGTAAAGGGGCTTGAAGTGAGAAGGGGTGAGAGGGACCCACTTGAAGGGAAGGGGGTGGGAAGAGAGAGCGTTCACATAGACCTAATGTCTGTGTTTGTGTGCGCTCATGGGTACATGCACATATGCATGTGTGTGTGGGTATTCCCCCTCCTCTCTGCTCCCTAGACCTCCCCAAATGTGCTTCATCCCAGCACTTGCCAGTTTTTTTTTTTTTCTGGCTCTGGTTCCCCATCCTCAGTACAGAGCGTGTAGGTTTTCTTCCACCATTTCTATCATTGGTACTAGGTCAAGTCAGGTAGCTCCCGGCCCACTTCCTAGTTTGGGGGCGAGCTCTTAGACAGTGTGGTGAGATGTCCCCTCAGACCTGTCTGTCTTCTCATTGGATGGATGGATGGGTGGGTGGATGGATGGATGGAAAGTGAGCCTCCATCATCAGTAGCTCCCTGAGGATTCTGTGTTTTTGAGTTTCCCGTGGACGTGCACACGGAGCGACCTATTTGCATGTCACCCCCTCCAGCCTCACCCTTCTGGGCTCCTGTTTCCTGGGAGTTTCAGGACCCGTATGGAGGCGGTGAGGCGGACAAGGGCGATGGGGTGAGAGTCTCTTTGTGGGAGTTGCAAGGATGGCAGCTCTGCAGTGGGGAGACGGCCGTGCGTGGTTCAGTGTTGCTGGGTCCCATCTCTCTGGTTGGGTGGCCCTGCAGGGCTGGGGACACACTGGTCCTAGCCCCTTTCAAGGAGGCAAAGCAGCAGCATTCCTTATGGCTCAAAAAGGCAGAAGGTCTGGTTGTTTTCACCAAATTAACCTTCTCACTTGGCAGCCACTCAGTTTACCAAGAGGTTGCTTCCCAGTCAGTGTGTGTGTGTTCAACTTGAACTGTTTGGGAGTTTGGCAGGAGAACAGGAGCGTACCTCTTTGCCATTTTAAAGAGAAGTTGTGGGGCACCTAATCCAGTCATCGTCTTGAACCATAATTCATTACTGCTTCTTCCAGGGAGAAGCGCAAAGGGGGTGAGGGTAAGAGGGACCTTGTCCCTTCATAGCTTTGGAGTTAGCAAAGGACACGGCATCTAGGCATATTACTGCTCAGCTCGCTCACAGGGGCAGCACAACTCCGACCAGGCGAATCAGATCCTTTCACGGCGGGGGGGGGGGGGGGGAGGTGGTGGTGCTTTTTGACCAATATTTCTCATAGCGGCGACCCCCAGAAATGGCAGTCAGTGCATTGAGACTGCTGTGGCTGTTCTTGTCTCTAGAACGTCTCACTGGCGTTTTAAATGAAGGGTTTTATGTATATGGGGCTGGTTTGCTTGAAAGTTAGACCTTGTTGATTTGCGATAAGCCAACTGGACCAACAGAACTTGCTGGAACCATGAGGTACCAGGTGTGTGTACCCTGGGAAAACAGCCCCAAGTGTCCAGGACCTCTAACCACGGGGTAGGAAGAAATTCCAGGCTATTAAAGAAAACTCTGCTCTAGAAGAATGGGTCTGTAACCGTGTCCTGAAAAGGAGACTCTGGGAGCCCACGGAGGCTACTGTGTGGAGGGAGGGCAGGGCCTTGGACAGAGCTGCAGTGTGAGGTGAGCCTTATCAAGGCCTTCACATCCTCCAATCCAGGCCACACCCTCGGCTGCAGGTCCTCCTTAGAGAAAGTCTTACTGAAAATCTCCCAGCCCCTCGTCCCCCGGGTGACGGGAAAAGCACCAATTTGGGTCTTGCGTTCTTTACGTTTGAAGATCCAAATGGAACTCCATCTGGTGCTGCTGATGGGAGGGGAGTGGTCTGCGATGAGCACAGCCCAGGAAGAGATCCCGCTGCTCTGCTAGGCTGCGATTCTCCTCATGTTCTCCCAGCACCAGGGTCTCTATGAGCAGAGACGTGGAGTCTGAAAGGCCAGCCGTCTCTTCGGAGCTTCCAGTTGAGACTTCCGATTCGATTGGAGTGAATGAAATGATCCAGAACTTCCAACCCTCAACCACTCTCCCAACTCTAAAAGGAGAGAGACTCTGGAACCCACAGCCTCTCCTTTAAATGCCCGCCGCCCTCTCTCTCAGCCAGTGCTCACTGTGTCTCATCGCCCAACCACAGAGACTAGAGAAATGCGGTTTTGGTGACCAGAATGAGAGAGCTTTTTGGGAAGGGAACAGGGACGTCATTCCACCCAAGATCCCCATCTTTCACAGGCAAATCTGAAGTCCAGTCACCCCCATACCACACCTGTGTCTTATAAGTGGACCCTCAACTTGCCTCTAGGTGAAGGAAACATGCCTCATCACAAAGTGCAATAGTTTTTTTCCCCTTCGTGGCCAGGGATATGGGGGGCTAGGGTCAGAACTCTCTGCGTCTGCGCCTTTAAAAACCACCCCATTGAGAAGAAAATGGACTGAATAAAAGTGAACTTAAAACTGGAGTCCTCATTTTCTCTCTGAATTGTCTCACCCGGCTCCAGGGGCAGAGTCCGCACCGCAGCCATGTTCCTGTTTATCTCGGGGTCCTCAGGGCTGTGTCCTATGACAGGTGAGGTCACCCAGGCAGACGTCCAGACACCTGACATTGGCCGCAAGCGCTGCGTGTGGGAGACGCAGCTTATCTGATGATGTGAGAACACATCGCTGACAGGAAGGTCATTGGATGATGAAACCGAACAACCATTTCCCCCAGGAGAGGCTCATAACAGGCTCACGGTTCCCTCTCAGGAGGGAATGCAAGAATTTGAGCGGGGGTTGCATGGCACGTCATACAGGAGTGACGGGCAATAGTATGTGAAAATGGAAGCCATCCCACCCATTATGTCGATGTGCCCTTGGCCGCCTTGGGGGCATCCGTGGGTCGCAGGGACAGCAGAACCCCCCACTCCCTCTAGTGGGTATAGAATGCTGCTGGGTCCACCACTGCCCAGGAACCGGAGGCTTTGCAGCCCTCAGCCCGGGCGGGAATACGGGTCTCTGGATTGTGTACATGACGGTTCACCTGCTCGAGTCAGAATTTCCTCCTTCAGTTCACCTGTGCTGGACAGGTACTGGGCTCTGGGTGTAAGACACAGGCCGGGCCTGCCAGCTGCTGACAGCTGCTTAAAAAGAGATGATAGTACGTGACTGACAGGATAGAAAGGAATAGGATCAAGGAGCAGGAAGATGGAAGAGGCCGACTCTCCCTGGGCCACTTGAGGGAGGCGCTCTGAAGTATGGGTAGACAGATGGTTAAGCAAGGATGGAATCCAATAGAGCTGTATCAGGAGGCGAAGCTGACTGGGAGCGAAGAGGGGAGAGGGCCAGGCAATTCCAAGGTTTCCAGTGTGAGATTTGGAGCAAATGAAAGAGAGAACCCCCCCCACCCCGACCCCGGCAACGTGCGCGTTCTGTGAGGGCCAGGCCCACAGTGGGATCCCAGTTGCACGTTTATTATTGTCTGGGAATAGAATGAAGACACGTGGGTTTACGAACTGGCCAGGGTTTCTGTTGGACTTTGGTTGCTCTGTGTCCAACCTGCGTCTGGCTACTAAAGCAGGGTCACGGGAGCGGTGACTGGCTCTGCTAAGCCATTTTGCTTTCTAAGCGACCCCATTGGCCGGCTGGCAAGTCTGTCAGCCGGAGGAGGCGGGAGGGACACGGTGAGAAGCAAACTCAGCGGGAAGTTATAGCTTCTCTTGACTTTGTGTACAGGTTGTGAGCAGAGGTTTGCTCTGGCCAGCACCCCCCCCCCTCGGGTTCCTTTGCCTGTTGGCTGTCGCATCATGGGGCTCCTTAGGTCTCTGTGCAGCCCTGTCTCCCTCCCCAGCCTCATCGCCATTCTGCTCAGCCTCTCGCTTCCTTCAGAGCCCTTGATCACTGCCCAGGTGTGTCTCAGGGACATCTCGATGTCAAGTACCCTCCTCCCCGGGCACTTCTTCTCCCAGGTTCCGAGGACAGAGGAAATGGAATTGCCCCCAAGTCCCCCCATCCTCAGCTCTCAGCCTGCCCAGGGCCACAGAGCCGTCTGCTCCACTGAGAGAGGCTTTTGAATTCAGACAAGCAGGCTGTTCAGGTCGGCAGGTGCCGGGGTGAGCGCCCAGCCCTTTGGCACGCACACTGCCTCGGCGCAGGAGGGGCTCAGGGGAGAGGGAAACTCAATCACAGAGCAGGAGCAGGAGGAGGCTTTTAGTCCAAGTGCCAGTCACCGGGGGCCGCTGATACCATCGCCCACCCGGTCTGGTTACAGCTCCCGGCTTCCCTGAAGCGCTAATGAGAAGCCAGCAGTGATACCAGAGAAGGTGGTCCCCAGTGAGCCGGAGGGGGGCGGCCCGAGGGGGGCGGCGGGGGAGGGAGGAGAAATGCACGGGCTGCGTGACTCCTGCAATAGCATCTCAGCTTGTAGTTTTGCCTCAAACCATTGCCTGGAAAGAGATGGTGAGCGCCTTCTTGGGGGAACGGTAGTGCCTCCGAAAGGAGCCACCCCTTTTAAAAAGAAAGTTCCGCATCTTCCAAGACAGAGGGTGCCACTGTGGGTGGCACGCACGTCTGCTCCCCAGTTGCTGCTCCGGTGCGGCCTGCTGTGGCTGGAAAACGTGTGGTGCCTTGTCTTGCCTTCAATCCTCAGTGGTTCCGGGGGGTGATACGCCCCCATTTCCAACCCCCTCCCCTTGGGGGCAGAGGAGATGAGGGGCTGCAGAATCGTAGAGGAATCAGTTGAGCTCTCTGTTGGTTTTTGTGGAACTAGAGCAAGCTACTTCTTTTCTTTTTTAAGTTTATTTTTTTATTGTTGTCCTTATTACAGATGTTGCCTGTTTTCCCTCCTCTTCCCCAGACCGCCCAGGTCTTTCCTGCGCTGCTGTCTGTGGCCATGGGCTGTGCATGTGTGCAGGCAGTTCCCCCCGCAAAAGGATGCCTTTCTTGTTGCATGAAATGTTTTGCTTGCGTTGATTCCCACAGTAATCCTATCAGATAGGCGTTGTGTTGTGAACCCCGCCCCCCCAAACCCCCCATTTTGCAGATCAGGAAACTGAGGTCTAGACAGGTTAAGTCACACACATAAGGGGTAGTGAGTGTGGGAAAGCCTAAGCTTTGTGACTCGAAAACCTCTTGACATGACACGGAGCTGTCATCTGGTTTGCAGCGAGTATCTGTCACCATCGGGACGCTCCCCACGGCCTCTCCTTCGCTCCCTCATCTTACTGAGGGAGCGCTGCCGCACACTCGTGTCAGGGGAGGTCTCTGTTTGTGACGAGTGACGCTTCAGGCAGGGGTCGAGCCAGCACACCCCTGAAGGAATGCTGAGTGCCCAGGAGGTAGGTAGGTCAGGCGGCCTCAGGGAACCTTCCAGAGAGAAGGCGCACAGCACAACCAGGGAGATTGGGGGTCCGTGTGAGGATGAGGCTCTGGGGTGGGGGCTGGGCTGCATGGAGCCAAACCAGGAAGGGGCCACACTGGCCACTTGCCAGGGGTGGGCTTTGCGCTCTCAACGAGTGCTTGGCGGGGCTTTAGGCAGGGGAACGAGTTTTGCGGCTCACCTTCCTAGACAGGCCCCAAAGTCTCCAGATGTTTGTGGGACATCTAGCCCGAGTGGGTTGCCAGCTGCTTGGTCTCTGTTGGCCATTTCCTCCAAGGAGAGGAGGTGTGACACCTGCCAGGGAACGGGAGCCCGGTCACTGCCAGCCTTGACTCCTGCCCGAGGGAGGGACCGATGAGACAGATGTTCGAGAGGTTTCTGGCTGAGGGCTCCCTGGCCACACTCGGACAATGTTTCATTTTCCTCGCAGGGAGCTGCTTTCTTTTCTTTTTCTATTTCGGTTTTTGGTTACCACTTAAAAAAAAACGCTCCCTTACACGTTCAACAAATTCACTTCAGGCACAGGACGGACGCACTTGGGAGGAAATCTCAAGGGATTTGGCCACGTGGTTTCTGCCAGACAAACTGTTATAATTACGCACGGAAATCACTCTTCCCCGTGCGTCCCATTAAGTCGGGGAGGCCCCGAGGCCCCAATTAGAACTGAAAATTAGAAAAGTCATGCTAATGTTAACCGTTATCCTGAGCAACTTTTATTGTTCCCTCTGTGCTGTTCCAGCCCTCGCAGCCTCATGGGCTCTTGAGTCAGCCCAACCTGAGGTTTCTCCGCCAGGACTCTGTTGCTATGCGGGGCCGGACAACTCTTTTTTTTTCTGGGTCTCAGTCCTGTGTATTGTGGCCTGTTTACTAGCACCCCCTGGCCCCTCCCCGGTGATATCGCCCCAGCTGTGACACCAAAAATTTCTCCAGGCTTCGCCAAAGTCCCCCGGGCGACAGTGTCACCCCAGGCTGAGAACCCCTAGTGTCAATTACCTCCTGAAGGTGAGAGGTAATTCACTTTTGCAAGTTACCGGAACCCCACGAACCCCAGATCACTCACTCGGAAACGGGTGATCAGCGTATCTACCTTTCAGGGTTGTCGTGAGATCGAGCTTGTCCAGTGCTGACCCCTCCTCCAAGTTCTCAAAAAATCCAGTCCCCCTTCCCCCAGGACCAGCCCAGCAGCCCGCCGGGGAGGAATCCTTTTCACTGCTCACATGGGGCCGGCTTCCGGTGAGGCCCATCGGCCGGTGAAATTGCCAACCTGGGCTGCAGAAAGGTCCCAAGGGTGACCCTGGCTGGCAGGGAATTTGCTGGCCGCTCCTGGTCCTGTTGCTTCCATAGCTGTGAGCCATGTTTGAGGCGGGCACCCGGTGTGCGGCCCACTGGGCCTGGCAGTGGCATGGGCTCTGGTAGAAGTTGATCTGAACCCTCCTGCCTCACCCTCATCCTTGTCTACTTTCCAGAGGTTCGGTACGGATTTCCTTTTCTCTTTCGGGACCTTGCTCTCCGTGTCCTTTCCCGCCCTGCCCGGCTTGCACAGCGCATAAACGGTTCAGGGCACTCGGCTTGGCTGCCTCCCCAGTCACTGTAGACTCCCCTGGAAGGATTGCATGAAACCGATAGGCCTAACGTTACAGCGCTGCAATCCCCAAAGAAAGAGTAGCTGGGCGGATAGAAGGGATGACCCCAGAGGGAACAGCTGTCAAGGGCAGCTATTGGTTTATCTTTCATGGAAGGAGAGACGGACTGAATTCTAAATTAAGAGGAGCTGGAGGCAGCACGGTTTATCGGCCTGGCAAGGCTGCGACAGCCCACGATGCCACTCTAGACGGACTCACTGCTGTCCCGCTCACGTGCGCTGAGGCCTGGGGGGGGGCCCGTCTGGCCCGGCCACCTTGGAGGAGGGTGTTTGTGTACATTGCAGAAGAATGCCATTTAAAGGCCCGGGAGCCTACACGATGGGCGGGCTGACACTGCCAGTTGAGGCCACACACGGGGTGGGAGGTGGGGTGCGTGCCAGCCAGGCCCACATCTGGGAGTCGGTTTCACAGGCCTTGGCCCCAGAGGACCACGCAGGCTTCTCTGGCTCCTCCCATTCTCCCCCACTACCCTGTGGCTGTTTCTCCATAAACAGGCAGCAGGGCTTTATAAAGGGAGGTTGTGAATCTGTGTAGAAAGAGGATTTTGCAGGAAAGCGGATTCTAATAGAAGTTTGGCTCATGTACCTTTTAAATATATGACCTTGGCGACTTAGTCCGTCTCTCGGAGGTTCCGTTTCCTAATCCTTAAAATGGGGACAACATAACACCTGGGAGTTTTTGCCCAGATCATTTTAGAGCGACATTGCGTGGCGCCCAGTGCGTGGCCCAGCGCTGTCCCGGACATGGAAGGTGGGGGTGTTGGTGAGAACTGAAGCTCAGCGCATCGGGGAGACGTGGCTGTCGTCAGTGAGCCAGCGAGTGGCAGAGCAGGACACGAGTGTGTGTGTGTTGACCCTCAGAATTGTGGGTCTCAGGGGGCAGCCAGCAAGTGCACCCAGCAAATCCACCTGTTTTGGTGAGAACAAGGAATCATGCCTCAGAATGAGGTTCCTGCATCTCCCCCCCCTCCCCCCCGATTACAGGTGCGGATTGCCACAGTGACTTACTTTACTCTGTATCCTACCACCTAGCGCCTCACCTTCCATCCATCTTCAGGAAGCCCACTTGGGTTGGGACCACAGTGGTGAAAGAGATAAGATGACGCATCCAGGCAAATTGATGAACAGAGAAAGTAGTTCAGGGTAGCAGGTGGTGATTGCTAAGAAAGAATTATGTCTTCGATAAAGCACTTCATTAATTGCGTTAAATTATTGATTCATCCTTGGTTAATGAAAGGGTTGAGAGTTCTGAAGTGGTTTGGAGACCATTGATTTATTTCCAATGAGACTTCAGTTGTTTGGGGGACTTGGATCTGAAAAGACACGGTGGGGGGGGGGGTGGAGCCCCCAGGAATTGCCAGTGTCTTGCCAGAGGCCCTGTGTGATGGCGACTTGCGTGCATCACGACTAGGATTGGTCCGCTCTGTGCAGCCAAGATCCATGGGATTTCCAGAGTGAAAGGGGGCGGGAGCTGATGCCCTGCAAACACACACTCCCCGTCTCAGCCAGGTTCACACACACTTCCACCTTTTTAAAGTCTTTAATTAAAAACTGCAAAGATCCTTTGCTCTGAAAGATGAATTGGGCTAAATACCCTATAATTAGCACACGCCACCTCTGGAGTGAAGTGTGTCAAGCTGTGATTAAATGCAAATTGGTGCTTACAAGTAATTAGCGGAGGCGGCCTGGAAACCCAGTGAGCACCCTCATCCAGTTGCGCCCCGGCTGCACACCGAGTGCCTCATCGATCACACTTCCGTCTTTGGAAGACTGGAATCCCCCCTCCCTCCAGCGTCCCGAGAGTGTTGTTCGGTAGGATAAAAAACAAACAGCTGTCATTTGAGGACTAAACATATAAAATCATATTAAGGCAGATGGAAATGGACACACGCTTTGGGCCCATGCAGTCATTTCCCAGCAGCGACGAATTAGCTAGAGGTGCAAGTCAGCAACCAGATTTAAAGCGGTACACCATTGATGGGGGGCAGGGTGTTTCTTTTTGTAATATTTTAATTAATAATAATAATAAAAAAAGAGTAATCGGGACTTTTTTAAAACGCCGCGGGACATGGGACAAACTGTTAAAAATCGGGGCTGTCCCGCCAAAAGCGGGACGTCTGGCCACCTTAATTTTTCCTGAAAAAGGCATTGCGGCGAGGGCTGAGGCATCCCCAGAATCCACGAGCCTGCCTCAGTTGGGGCCGCCCTGACAGAACCCGCCCTGATTCGTCAGCACGTGGCTTGCCCATCACGCTAACGCTCAGATCACCTCTCCTTCATGGTCCTCTTAACATTCTTCACCTGTAGCTGTTTCTGCACAGCCCTCATGTGTCAGACCCCATATGAGATGCTTTGCATGTTTTATCGAATCCTCACAGTCACTTTCTGAGAAAGGTACTGTTATTACCATCCTATATAATAAAGATGTAATATGCAAATGATGGTTACATCCGGGTAATGCCCGGATCACGGATCAGCAAGGGAGGGTGGGGTGGAGAGCTACAAGCGGGTGGTGGAGAGCTACAGGAGGGGGCAAGGCAGCAAGCTATGAGGGGGGCCGGGGGTAGAGGAGTGAGGGGGTGCTACAGGAGGACGAGGCAGTGGGCAGGGAGCTACAGTGGCGGTGGTGGGGCAGCGAGCTACTGGCACACGGATTCATGTGCGGGGCTACTAGTTTTACATATAAGGAAACTGAGGTACGGAGAGATTAAGTCCCTGGGATTACAGAGCTGATAAATGGCCCTACAAATGCATTGCATAGCATTTGTCAGAACTGTTGGAACACGGACTATGATTGCATCAGTATCAACTCCAAAATGACCAGGAAAACAGTTCAGTGATTGCCTTGCTGTTGATGAGTCAGTAGCATCCTTGAAAAGGAATCTTACGCGTCGCAGCTTTTGTGTCCATGCCTGTGTTTTGAGCAGCTGTTTCTTAAAGGGACAGCCACCCCTTTCCCTTTGGGAGAGGGCGAAACAGCCTGTTAGGTGAGGTAGTAAGTCTGCGTCCGGCCTCCTGGGCTATAGCACAGTGTGGTGCCTGGGGTTTTCTCCCTAACGTTAGGAAGGTGGGTAATTAATTGCCCGATAAACTGTCATCATGACTTAACAATGGCTTTATTGAGATGTGACTCATACATTCTGTAATTCATTGCAAGCGTACAGTCCACACACTCTCCGTTAGCACATCCATAGGATGGTGACCACACCACTGCAGAGCGTTTCCATCGCCCTGAAACGAAACCTGGCACCTACCAGGGGTCCTCAAACTTTTTAAACAGGGGGCGGGCCCCCGGTTCACTGTCCCTCAGACCGTTGGAGGGCCGGACTATAGTTTAAAAAAAAATTATGAACAAATTCCTATGCACACTGTACATATCTTACTTCGAAGTAAAAAACAAGGCGGCAGAAACACCCAGCGGGCCGGGTAAATGTCCTCGGCGGGCCGCAGTTTGAGGACCCCTGATCCTAGTATTTGCCGTATGACTGACTGACTTGTATCCTGAAAAGGAATCGCCGCAAATATGTCTCTCCGATGGATGCTTGGGACAGTTTTTCTACATGTGTGTGCGCACGCACACACACTGATTACAGGCATGGGGAGAGAGGAACTTGCCCAGCATTTAAAAAGCTGTCAGCTGCAGGGATAAAAGTCAGCCCTCGGCAGTGCCGCAGTGCCACAGTTACTGGCTTAAAGGGGCAGTCCCTTTATTTCCATTTTCCCTAGGCTGGAGGGCTGATGTAAGGATCCCTGTTGCAGGTACACGGAGCATATTCGGGCAAACATCTTGATGAACTCTGCAGGAAGTTAGGCCAGATGCTGGGAAAGAGTCGTAGGCAATCAGCAGTAAGCCAGCCATCTCTTTCTTCACTGACCACCTTTTAAACAGGTCTTAATCAGTCCTTTTCTCTTAAAGAGACATTCTGGTGACTCCACTTTGAGGTCCATAAGCAGAATGGAATGTCAGCTTGTGACCTAGGGCCTCGGGGATAATTCACTTCCTCCTTCCCCAGAGGACACCAGTTTCCTTCCCAGGAGGTCAGTGGCAGGAGGGGTAGGGTTGCCATGGAGTCCAGATTCCAAGAGAAGTTTGCAGTGTAATTGCCCGGCTGGTTTTGCTTAGCCCCAAGGTTGCTTTTCCACGTAGGCAATAATGAGGAATTAATCGCTGCAAGGGGCCTGGGGTGACCCAGGCAGAGAAAAGATGAACTTTTTTTCCCCCCCATTTCATGGGAGGGTGGCCATTATGACCGTCATTTCTTCCAGATACGTTCGGCTTATGGCGGTCAACGGAAGGAGACAAGGATTCCTAGGTCAGTCCATTTTCCTGAATCACGAGACATCAATCGAAGCTGAGCATCAAGCCTTCAGACGTGTGTGACTCTGTAAATGGTCCTGAAAGCTCTCCCCTCTGGCCCTGGGGTGGAAGGCGGCTTGTTTGTATTCAGGGATAGAATTGGGCTCCCGGTTTGCAAATGCTTTGTTGACTTTGCAGCGGTAAGTAATTCCAGCGAAAGGACTGCAGCAGAGCCCGAAGCCATAGGTGCTTCCATAATGTAATGCCCGCCTGCAGGCCGGCTCAGAGCAGCCACACGCATAGAGCGCTCAGATATTGCCCGTCTGGGCTGCTGTCTCGTACAGGGAGTGCGGGAACCCCCATCATCCCGTCCACTGATTGCTTCTCCTGAACTTGAACCCACATTGAAGGAATTGATCGAAACACCTTTCCCAGTCTCAAAATAGAAATGCAGATTTTTTTGAAAGGCAGCCTTGTATTTTTTTTTAAATGAGTTTTTCTGGAGAACGTGCTTTTGTCAGAATGAATGTCTCTGTTCAAGGCATCTAGAAGTGCATACAGCACTGCGGCATTTTACCATCTATCAAAGGTGAGATTGCGTTGAAATCAGACCTCTGTTCGTGCTTATTGGTTCAGTCTAAGGTGAACACCATGAACGTCGGGGAAAGACCCTGTGAAATTTCAGAGTCTTCTTCACATTGCCTGCATGCAAGGACGCCAGCTTTTACCCAGATATTCATGTCTCTCTGTCCAGTTTCTCATTCTGATTTAAAACATTTTTTAAAATTAGCATCCAGTGTTCCTTAATGATGGAGACATTTCAGATTTTTGCAGTGCGCATGTTCTATTTTGGGATTTATTTTGATCAGGAAACAGCCCTTTTGGTGAATGAAGGGAGCTTGGTAAGAATAACATTTCTGCTTTATTCAAAATGCCGTTTTGCATAGCAAAGGATAAATATGTAAAAAGTGTTAGACTAGCTCTAAGCATTTTGGCTCAGTGAGTAGAGCTCTGGCCTATGCACTGAAGGGTCCCGGGTCTGATTCCGGTCAAGGGCAAAGGCCTTAGTTGCAGGCTCAATCCCCGGCTCTGGTTGGGGCACATGCAGGAGGCAACCAACCGATGTGTCTCTCTCACATTGATGTTTCTCTCTCTGTCTCTCCCTTTCACTCTCTCTAAAAAAAAAAAAAAAATCAATGGAAAAATATCCTTTGGTGAGGATTGAAAATAACAAAAAGGGTTAGACTATAGTCAATGTTTTCTTCAGTGTGCTTTGAGCCTCAGCGCTGTTAACACACTTAAATGTGTTCTGCTCTCCTGTTTTTTAGGAAACCTTAGAATTTTGGAAGAATAGTCATTTCGGATGTCTTCTGAGCCGTCTTCGAGGGCTCAGCAAGAATATTTAGACGAGCGGTTCTGTCTTGTTGTTTTTTTAAATCTTTTAGTTGATATTGTGACAGCTGAGAAGGGCACACTTTCCCTCGGGGCGTGGTGATGTGTTGGTTGCCAGCACAATTTCCCCACGGGGCTGTGGCCTCTGCTAAATGACTGGGTACTGACGAAGCAGAAGGACTCCTGAGTGACAGCCGGCATCTGTAGAACCTCCCCAGGGAAGGGATCCAAAGCCACCAGTGTTTGTGTGCAACACCTGGCGGGTCCCAGGTCAGCCTTCCTGGTCCATAAGCCCTTTAGCGGAGGGACCATCACAATACCTACATGCAGGCTGGCAGAGTCCAGCTTTCCGTCCATTTGTTGTGTTCTTAGCTTTCTTAGCTTCCCTCCTTATTAACATACTAGAGGCCCGGTGCACAAAAATTTGTGTACTGCGAGGGGGAGGGGTGGTCCCTCAGCCCAGCCTGTGCCCCTCTCGCAGTCTGGGACCCCTCAGGGGATGTCCACCTGCTGGTGTGCCTGGACAGCCTAGGGCTGATGGCTGTTTTCAGGCTGGCCAAGCCCCCCAGTGGGGACCTTCACCCCATGGGGGTGTGGCCAGCCTGGGTGAGGGGCTGAGGGCCGTTTTCAGGCTGCCCACAGCCCCTTCAGAGTTCGGGTTTCTACTGGGGTGCCTGGCTGGAAGCAGCTATCTGGGATTTATTTAACTTCTATAATTGAAACTTTGTTGCCTTGAGTAGAGCTCAGGGCCCACAGGGCCCTGGCTTCCTCCATTGCCTGGGGCAACTCCAGCTCCGTGGCTGCTGCCATCTTAGTTGAGTTAATTTGCATATTTGCTCCTGATTGGCTTGTGGGCATGGCTTGTGGGTGTAACGGAGTGAGGGTTAATTTGCATATTACTCTTTTATTAAGTTAGATTCAACTACCTGTCCTCCACCCAGGCTGTGGGCTACACCAGGAAAGGAAGGAATAGGACAGTTGTCAAGAAACAAGGAACAGAGCCCAGCTGGTGTGGCTCGGCAGTTTAGCATTTACCTATGAACCAGGAGGTCAAGGTTTGATTCCCGGTCAGGGCATCTGCCCAGGTTCCAGGCTTGAATCCCCAGTGGGGAGCATGAAGGAGGCAGCCGATCAATGTTTCTCTCTCATCATTGATGCTTATCCCTCTCTCTCCTTCTCCTTTCCCCTCTGAAATCAAAAAATATTTTTTTAAAAAAAAGAGCAACAAGGAAAGCATTCCAACTTTGGGTTTGTATCTGACAAGATAATCTCGATGCCGTTCCCAAATGACTTTTGCCATTGTCCTGCGTGTCCCAGGTGCCCTCTCCGCGTCCCCTAGGCACTTAGTGCTCCGCCCAGTGTTCCTGGTCAGTCCCAGGAAGAAGAGCATGTGAGGGTCCTTGTCCCACCCAGTGTGCCTCTCCACTAGACTGGGCACTCCACAGGCAGATGTTTCTCAGGCCTGGAGCCCAGTCCTGCCTCCATGAAAAACTGCATCTGTGGAACGGCTATTGTTCGGAGTCCCCTCCTTTATCACATATTCTCATGGTTGGCAACCGTCAAGTGCAAGTGGGAGAATAGATGACTCTGTCGGCATGAGCAGGCCTCCCCGTGCACATGGCCCATTCACTCCTAACTACTTTTTATGCCCGTGTTTCCCCCCATTCTGATCAGTCTGTAAAATTATCTTACGGAGGAAGAACATTAGACAGCAAGGAACTTGTACTGTCTTTGATGCCTAGGAGCCTGTCTTGCGATTTCAAGTCTAGGGGAGGCATCGGTTCCATTTTTCTAGCAACTCAAAGAACCTTTTGTCTATCGTGACAGCACCAGACGGTGCCTTTAAGAGGACCTCTGATATCGGCCGAAAGACACATTCTCCTGACCTTTAAAGTAGCCTGAGCTGGCAGAACCGTGTCTAGCATGGTGGAGCCAGCGGTCCCAGGGGATGAGGCCTGACCCTGATCTCGATTGGTTTGTTGGTGTCTTTCTCTGACCATTGAACTTGGCTTAGCCTCTCAGCTTGGCTCTTGCCTCTCAGCCCAGATGTGCTATGCGGGCTACTCTGTGCGCGAGCTTTGGAGGGTCAGTCTGCTTTCTCTGTGGCTTCCCGGGCTGTGGACTGCCATTCAGACCTCATTTACTGACCTTGGCCGGGAAAGCGCACCTCTTCGCTTCAGTTTACCTAATACTAGTCAAGCCCTGGATCTACTTCAAGACCCAACTGAGAGAAGTTGGGTCTAATCACACAGAAGCAAGGAGAAAGGTTATTGGTCCATCAGGAGTGGCTCGGCAGGCAGGCTTGGGTTGCGTCAGAGGGCAGTTAGGCATTTGGGAATGTAGTTTATTTTTTTAAATAATATTTTTATTGATTTCAGAGAGAGGGAGAAAGGCAGAAAGGGAGAGAAACATCAGTGATGAGAGGGAAAGAATCATTGATTGGCTGCCTCATACACACCTCATACTAGGGACTGAGCCCTCAGCCAGGGCACATGCCCCTACCAGGATCGAACCGTGACTTCCTGGTTCATAGGTCGATGCTCAACCACTGAGCCACGCTGGCCAGGCTAGCTTGTTTGTTTTAGTTGATCTTTGAAGCTGAAGGAGTTGCTGACCTCTACAGTGAGTTAATTTTAAGTATTATGAGGATGATACTTTATGTTCATGTAACCCACAGTATGGGTGCTCCTAGCAGTACAGAAAGACATTACTGGCTGAATCTTGTCCTCCCTCCAAAATATATCCTCACCCTTAGTGCCCTGAAAGTCATCTTATTGGAGACTAGTTCTTTGTAAAGAGGTAATTAAGTTAAGATCTTTGGGGTGGGCTCTAATGCAGTATTCCTGGTGATCTCATGAAAAGCGGAAATTTGAAGACTAAGACCTGTAAGGAGAAGGTGGTGTGAAGAAACACAGAGAGGAGGTGGCCGCGTGCAAGACAAGAAGAGAGGCCTCAGCAGGGGCAACCCTGCCACCACCTTGGTCTCAGATGCCCAGCCTCCAGAACGAGGAGGAAATGAACTGCTGTGGCATTCCGTCGCAGCAACCCAATAAAGCCCACGCAAAGACCTATGGGAGATTTCTGATTATACGACCTAAGGACGGCTTGCGAATGTTTGTCATCAAAAAACGTTTCGTATAAAGTAAGAAGAAACAGGTGACGAGATAAAAGAAGTTTGGAACGTGGATGATTTTTTTTTAAGTAGAAGATACGATCTAAAAGGAAGATCAATGAGTCAGAACCAGTCCAAGCAAAACTCCCACCTTCAGTAAAGAGAATGACTAAAGGAACAGTCATTCCTCCACCGGGCGCCTGGGACAGGCACCCGGGCTTGCGGAGCCCGGGGCCACGTAGGCAGGTTCTCTCTGCCTTCCTTAGTGGTCATGGGAGTTGCTGCTTTTTTCACAGTCAATTGGAAAACAACAGTTGCAGAGATGTTGGGAAGCACACACTGGGGTATTGGGCTACCTTTGCTTGGCCTGAAACGCATCAAAGGGATCAGGAGTCACAAAGAAAGCCTTTCATTCTTGCGAGGACGCTTCCGGAGTGCCTGCTCCGTTCCAGGTGCTGGCTGGGCGCTGGGGCCAGGGCACGGTTGACTAAAAAGCACACAGTCCCTGCCCACATGGCACTTGGGCCCATTGTTGAAGAAGCAAGCTTAGACCTGAGCAGCACGGGGGTGGGGGTGGAGGTGGGGGTGAGGTCGATGCCGGAGCTCAGATTCCCAGACTCAGAAAAACAATGTTTTTTTAGTTATTTGAGTGGCAGGAGGCTGGGCCGAGGGAACTGTGGGGAAGGTCT
Organism: Murina feae; assembly: GCA_004026665.1. Classification (NCBI taxonomy): domain Eukaryota; kingdom Metazoa; phylum Chordata; class Mammalia; order Chiroptera; family Vespertilionidae; genus Murina; species Murina feae. Next base: position 19,797 of record PVJC01006880.1, on the reverse strand, counting down.
GGGGAGCTGGCAAGACAAAGGCCCCCAACCCAAGCATTTGAGTCAGCCAGGGCTCTTGGGAACCCACAGGCAGCCGTGGTTAGCTTCCCCAGCAGAAGCTTGCCTGGTTTCCTGTTCTGCATGAACTCAGAAAGGAAAGGGATGGACGGGCTGCTGCGGGAGATGGCCCAGCGATATTTCTATCGCTCTCCCTTCCTCTCAAATCAATAAAAACATACTTTAAAAGGGAGGAAGGAAGGAAGGAAAGAAGGAAGGAAAGAAGGAAAGAAAGAAGGAAAGAGGGACGGGCTTTGAATAGCAATGTGTTTTTATTGCTGATTCTTCCCTGAGCCAGAGGGGAGAAGGAGTGAGCCCCAAGGCTGGAGAAAAAGGGAGTGTTTCTTTGCATAGTCAAGTTCACTCAATTACTTCTAGATTGTTCTTGTCGCCTGCCTTTGAAGGAAGTTAATTTCTGAAAGTGTTTCTCCCCTCAGCGATTTTAGCTTGACACAAAAACCAGCCCTTAAACATGTGCCGCAGTATGTACTCTTCCAGGCATGAAAACGGAGTCTTTTTAAAAAATACATATATTTGTATTGATTTCAGAGAGGAAGGGAGAGGGAGGAGGGAGAGAAACACCAATGATGAGAGAGAATCATTGATTGGCTGCTCCTGCACGCCCCCTACTGGGGATGGAGCCTGCAATGCAGGCACGGGCCCTGACTGGGAATCGAACCGTGACCTCCTGGTTCCTAGGTTGATGCTCACCCACTGAGCCATGCCGGCCGGGCATGAAAATGGAGCCTTGAAGAATCTTGTAGGTACTTGTGAGGTTCCTGAAATCTTGGCTCAGCGTTACTCATGTTTCGAGCCAGCCCAAAGGGGCCACTTCTCAATATCATGCAGGTGGAGTATAAGCATACAACTACCCTCGGAGTCCTCCTCCCAGACGGGCATTTACTCTTCCGTGGTTTCTAGGAGGTAGTCAGAAGCCAATATGGGGCTCTAGAGCCCTTAGGGTCTTGGGGAAGGCGTGAAACTGGGAGGAGGAGAGTGGGGGGATTTGGGGGGCGGGGAGGCTGGATCTGTAGTCCTAGATTTCTCCTGGGCTGTTATACCCAGGCCATTTCTTTCTCTTCCACTACCCCCGCCAGCCTCTCTCCCTTCCCCTCCTACTTACCTATGTAGTTGTGCTTCCCAGCAACACATCTTGCCTGATTTTGCCCTTAAAGCTAACATTCAGACCTCCTGTTAAATTAATTAAATGAGGCCATTAAACTGACTCGGTGGCTTGTGTAAGCAAAACCAAATCTAAGCCCGTACATGCCTCAAAGTTAGAGAATCACAATGCTGAGAATAATCAATTACGAGCAGCTGATGGGCCTGAAGCTAGAGCCAAGCAAATCATTTCCTCCCTTTGCTGCCGAACCTTCTCCCTGTAAGTCTTGGCCTCTGCCTCCTGCCAAGGTTAGGGAGTGCTTCTAACGTCTTCCATTTTGGCATTGCCCAGTTGGAATTCATTTTTGCTCAACAAAACAAAACAAAACACCTCTTAAAATGTTAATATACCTCAGTTTGTCTTGTAACAGCCCTACTCTTAAACTTTCCATCTGCGAGTTAGAGAATTACAGAATGTCCCAGCAGATGGGACCTCCGACAGAAGAGGAGCTATTTTTTAGCGTTAGAGCAGCTTTTCATTGCCCTTTCGGTAAATTAAAATGCTCCGTAAAGATGAAGGAAACCAGGGAGCTGTTAAGTCTTTGAAAGGAGACCGACTTGATTTTGCCTTTGCTTGAGATTCGCAGAGGCCCAGCCCTGGGCGAGGCACAGAGACAAATGCCTCTGTCCTTGCCCTGAGACCTTAACCATTGACCAGGAGAGAAAAGAGTTTCAGGCAGGACAGAGCAGAGAAAATGTTTGAAGACAGAGAGCGCATGGTCCAGCGAAGTGCAAGGTGGCGGTCGTGAGTGTGGCTGGCAGGTGAGGTCTGATGGAGTTGGGGCAGGAGGGAGGGTAGGAGACCTGGGCCAGGCCCTGGTCCCATAGAACCTGGTGTGGAGTCTGCAGTTCATCGTGCAGGCAATGAGCGGCCATGGAGGGAGCACAGGGCCAGGTTTGTGTATTAGAGAGCGCCTGCCAGGAACTGGTTGGAGGTGGACTGGAACATGGCGAGCCTGAGGCAGGGAGGCAGGAGCAGTCTGTGCAAGCCCAGTCTAGCCTCCGCAGCCCAGGTGTGAGCGCTGCGACCGCCACATCCGCAGAGTCTGTTGCCATGATGTCAGGAGTATCTGTCCCGTAAGCTCATCCTGTCACTAGGAACATCTGGTAGGATGTGCTCTACTGAAGGACTGACCAGAGCCATTGCTTAATAAGCATTCTAGTGGCTTCCCTGTGCACCTTCACCATGACGCCTAATCTTCCCAGCTTCCCAGCCCAGAGAAAACAGACTCATTACTGGACCGTCTCCATCACTGGGGCCAACCAGCAAATAAAATAAACAAGTTGCTCTTCTGGAGGAGCTTACATGCTAGTGAACAAGCCACACTGGATGCCAGGTAGCAGTGAAAGTGCTGGCCACCATACCGTTGGGGTTTGCAGTAGGCACCACTGCAGCTTGAGTGAGGTGATAGTTCAACAAACTTGATCCCCTGAGGACCTTCACTTCAAGGTCAAGTTGTCTAAAGAGAGGCCGCCTGGGACCAGTGGGATTGGCAGAGGTTCTCTGCAGCCTGGCGGTGCCAAGCGGTCTGCTCCATGCCTGCGGAGTGGGCGCCACACGGACCACAGAAGACTTATCTCTGGTGGCCATGCTGGACAGAGGTGCCAATAGACCCGCTCTGGTCCCCACTCCCCCCTCCCCTTTGCGCCCCAGTTTATTTGCTAAAGTAAAAATGTTCAGCTCAGCTGTAGCATCTGTTTTCCAGGGAGGCCCATGTTTCTTAATTTTCCAGCTGCTTTGACTTATCAGGACGCAAGCAGGTCACTCGACTCGGCCAAGGCCACACAGTGAAAAAGGGTTCAGCCAAACATACACCCAAGCTTAATTTTTCTTAAATTGCAAAGTTGCTGGGAGCTGCAGAGCTATGGCAGATGGGCTGCTAATTGCATTCACTGAGAACTTGACACAGGCGCCGAGTGCAGAGCTGTGCGTTGGTAAGTCGGTAAGGAGCCTGTATGGACTGGTTTCCTTAGCGGTGAAGACAAAGCAGGGGATGCCCCCACTGAAAACGCCATTTTGCGCATGACTGTAGGCTCCCCAGTCAGAGGACATGGTTCCAGGGCAGCAACATTTCGGATTGGTGGCTGCTGCTGCTGCTTTTTAAAGTATATTTTTATTTCAGAGAGAAAGGGAGAGGGAGAGATAGAAACATCAAAGATGAGAGTCATTGATTGGCTGCCTCCGGCATGCCCCGCACCAGGAATTGAGCCCACATCCGGGACATGTGCTCTGACTGCGGATAGAATCATGACCTCTTGGTTCATAGGTCGATGCTCAACCACTGAGCCATGCCAACCGGGCTGGCATCTTCTTCAAAGACCATAATCCAGGGCCTCAGCCTTGCCCAAGTTAACCATCTTTTCTCTTCCTGCCCGCTTCTTCTCATCTCCTTTCCCACCCCTCAGCCATTTCAAAATTCATAACCAAATTGACAGAGCGTGAGGGAATTTCTCGGTATAGATGGGATGCAGTTGTGGGTGAAATCTGAGGGATATGGCAGTGACACTGAGGTGGATACGGGTTTAGCAAGTTAGAAAAGCACCTTTGGGGCATTCTCATTTGTGACTCTATGTTTGCATTAACCTTTGGGTCAGGTTTTGCAAGCTAATACATTCAGCTTTAATTTTCTAAACCTTTGATTTTTTTTTTTAATATAAGAAGCTACAGAATCCTATTTTCAAATAAAAGTTAATGCAAAAACTTGGTGTTGCTTTCCTGAAAGTTCCATTGGATCCCTGCCCAATAGGTTTCTCCATTCTCCTCCTTACTCGTCAGCACCCTTCGTGTGTCAGGGCCCCGTGGCACCTCAGGCAGCGGTCTTCAGCTCTCTGAGCCTCAGTGCTCCCATCTGTCATTTGGGCACAAGTGTATGTATGTCCCGGAATCCACGATGACAAGGTTCATTGAGATAATGCATTACGACGTGTGTGTTTTTCTAAGCACCAAGCAATTCTCCGATACCAGCTGGGTGTCGTCCTCACTTCTGAGACTATCTTCCTTGAGAGAGCAGCCCACAGGTTCAGGGCTCAGCCCTACACGACCGCTTGGCCCCTTCAGATGCCAACCGCAAGGCCAAGTTGGCACCTGAGCTCCCGACCGATTGCCTATAGGTCAGAGGTTCCCGTGTCCTTCTCCTCGGGATCCATTAATTTGCTGGAGCTTCTCACAGAGCTCAGAGACACTTGGGACTTACTAGGTTACCGGTTTATTGTAAAAGGCAAGAGATGTAACTCAGCAAGAGATGTATGGGGCAAGGATGCGGCATGTCCATGCTGCGTCCATCACCCCGCTTTTCTAGCACCTTCCAGTTCACCAGCCCAGAGGCTCTCCGAAGCCTGTCCTTCTGGTTTCTTTTGGAGGCTTAATTAAAAAGGCCCTGGCCGGTTTGGCTCAGTGGATAGAGTGTTGGCCTGCAGACTGAAGCGCCCATGCCCCGTTGTGGGCTCGATCTCCAGTAGGGGGCGTGCAAGAGGCAGCCGATCGATGACTCTCATCATTGATGTTTCTGTTTCTTTCTCCTTCTCCTTTCCTCTCTGAAATCAATAAATATATTAAAAATAAAATTTAAACGCATGATTGATTGAATCATTGGTCATTGGTGAGTGACCTCAGTCTCCGGCCGTCCCTCGCTAGGCTGCGAGTGGGACTGAATAGACGCGAGACTCAGCCTTCAGAAGCAGAGGAGCAACCCAGCATCACACTGGGTCTTCGTGCATAAAATTTGGAGGCAAAAGGAATATAAATGCATGTCAACCTTTTGCAGGCCACACGAGGTGGTGGAAGAAAGCCAGAAAGGTCTGCTTTGAAACCCTAGAATTTCCTGAGTAACAACCCTGGGAGAATTGCTTACCCTCCCTAAGCCTTCTTTCCTGGCTTATGAAATAAGGAGAATTACCAGGTGTCCCAGTTAATAATGTGGATTTTTTTCAATGGATGGAGTTACACATACTAGTATGTTGTTATGTAGGCGGTTTGATGTGTATGCTATTTTTGTTGTATTGACAAGCTTCAAATCTTCATATGTCAAATTTTCTGAAGGTGTAATATCATAGATATTTTTACGCTTAAAAATGTCGAATTTCGTGCCCAAAAAAGGAGCATTTGCGGGAAGTTTTAATTCATTATTTTGAAGAAAAGTGCTGCTGAAAGTGATCGTATACTTCAGGAAGCGTATGGTGAACATGCTCCATCTCAAGATACTCGTGAACGCTGGTGTATACGCTTTAAAAGTGAGGATCTCGATGTGAAAGAACGTCCAGGTCAACCGAAAAAGGTTGAAGACCAACAATGACAAGCATTACTGGATGAAGACGCGTGTCAAACTCAGAAACAACTTGCAGAAAGAGTAAATGTTGCTCAGAAAATAATTTCCGACCGTTTACAAGCAACGGGAAAGATTTTAAAGGAAGGAAAATGGGTGCCACATCAACTGAACGAAAGACAAGTGGAAATCCGAAAAGTCATCGGTAAAATGTTGCTTCATCGGCACCCAAGAAAGTCTTTTTTGCATGGAACTGTGACTGACGATGAGAAGTGGATTTATGCTGAGAATCCCAAACGCAAAAATCACGGGTTGATCCAGGTCAACCATCAACATCACCTGCAAGGCCAAATCGCTTCGGAAAGAAGACAATGATCTGCGTTTGGTGGGTCAGGAAGGCGTGGTGTATGATGAGCTTCTAAATTCAGGTGAAACTGTTAATACTGATCCCTACCGATGACAAATAATCAATTTGAACCACGCTTTGATTGTAAGATGAACCAGAATGGGCCAGAAGACACGGCCAAGTAATTTTGCTTCATGATGATGCACCATCATACACTTCAAAACCAGTTAAGGACACATTGAAAGATCTTGCCTTGGAAGTATTAACCCACCCGCTGTATTCACCAGACCTTGCTCCTTCAGATGACCCCTTGTTCTGATCCATGGCACACGCACTTTCTGAGCAGCACTTCAAGACGCATGAAGACGTGGAAAGTTGAGTCTCTGAATGGTCTACCTCAAAACAAGAAAAGTTCTATTGGGACGGTATCCACAACTTACCTGAATGATGGGGAATGTGTAGCTAGTGATGGACATTACTTTGAATAAAGCGCTTTAGATGTTTCTCTTGAAATGATCGTGTTTCCTTTGATTATAAAATCCGCATTATTAACCAGTACACATAGTAAGTGCTTGGGAATGGGAATTCTGTTGTTTTTCCACACACGTTCTTCCCATGTCTTCATTTTAGGCTTCCAATTGTCCCCGAGCCAACGCGCACACTGTACTCATCAGACTTTTGCCGTCTTGACTCGGGGTGGTGACAGGGAATGGCGCTGGGCTTGGGGCTCGCCAGGCAGCGAGGGGTTTGCTCAGGGTGGAAACTCTCCTGCCGTGAACACTCAGCTGCTCTCAGCGAGGTCTCCACGGGGAGAGGCTTCATTGCAGAATCCGAGCTCTTCAAAGGACACAGACTCTGCACTCGGAGCTGACAGCCGCGCCTGCCAAGAGCAGAGCTGCACACAGCCGGCCGTCTGGTTCCGTTAGCAGCGCTCCGAGCCCCCGGGGGAGAGTTTCCTGTAAGTGTGGGTGTTAAAAACGGTCTGTTTTGGTGTTGTTTTTGATACTGCGCGACTCCTTCCAGAGACGAAGAAAGGGAAAAGCCTGCCAGGAACTCACCGCCGGGGAATCAGTAATATCGGGGCTGCATCCTGACACAGGCAAGTCAGGATCCACACTCCGCTCCCCCAACGCCCCCTCTCCCATCCCCAGCTCCAGAGCCTTAGACATTTCAAACCGAGGCGCTAGGCAAGAATCCGTTCCAAAGCCGCTTGGTTCAGCACGGCCCGCCCCTGCGAGGATGGGGAGGCGTCCAAGGTAAACAGGCTGCCTTATCACACCAGACTTTCTTGGCACGAACAGCCGGTTTCCAGCCCCAAAACATATTTTTGTGTGTGTGTGGAGAATAGACAACCAGTCGCAGAGTAAACACAGGAGGAGCCTGCAGGTGTTGCGTTCCTTTGTGATTGCCAACCAGATGTTCTTCTCTGGGACTTGCCTTTCGGCCCCCCGTGGGCGCCCCGAGCCGGACAGAAAGGTCCCTCTCTCTTGCCCTTCCCAGTGAAAGAAGGCAAGGTTCTCATCGGAGAGGGCCCCCAGTTGAGCCGTAGGTTTCACTTGTAAACTATTAATCTGTGTGTGTATATATATTTTCTCTTTTTCCCAATCTGGATTAGACCAGTCAAAAATAAACACAGAATCTTGGCCTTCAGAGTAGGGACTACTCTAGGAGAGGGGTAAAAGTAACCCCAACCCACGTGGCTCAGGGCCTGAGCGTCAACCTGTGAGCCAGGATGTTGTGGTTCGATTCCCGGTCAGGGCACACGCCCGGGTTGCGGGCTCGGTCCCTGCTGTGGGGCGTGCAGGAGGCAGCCAGCCGATCAGTGGTTCTCTCTCACCATTGATGTTTCTGTCTCTCCCTCTCCCTCTGAAATCCATAAAAATAGTATTTTTTAAAAAAGTCACTCCAGGGAACTTAGCTGCAAAAGTGGCGCTCGAGTCCTCTTGCTTTGGTTTGATGAGCAGTGCTGTGCTCCAAACCAAGGCCAGAGTGGGAAGGCGCCAGGGCTCTGCTCCTGCTTCTGGTCAAGATGTCCAGCGCGCTGGGGACGCTCGGGGCGTTCGGACAGCATGCTCTCTGTCTCTCTTCGGCTGACTGTGCTGTGGGTCAGTCCAGAGAAGTCTGAGTGCTTCTAGAATGTCTGACCGATTGAAGGAGGCAGAGAAGTGAATGGACGTGGGCTTAGAAACCGAGAATCCTTCAAGAGCCACGCTGAAGTTCAATCGCACGAGTCGTTACACTAGAAATATTCCTCCTGGTTCTCGCTGAATGAGACTTGAGTGCAGGACTAGTTGGCCATAGCAGCGGGCAGATGGCACAAAACCCCTTTTGCTATTAAACCTTAGAATTCCTGGGTCAGAAAGGAACGTCTTATTCCTCCCTCCCACCGTCCCAGGTGCCAAGGAGTATCAGGACGTTGCTCCTCAGTCACTAAGTATTCACATCACCCAGTCTTCCCAGGATGTGCCCCGTGCAAGGGAAGTTGGGCTGCCAGGGCAGGATCCCTCAGAATCGGTCCCCCAGCCTTGTCCTTGGCCGATGATAAAAGGACCTGGTTTTGCCCTGGGCGGTTTGGCTCAGTGGATAGAGCATCGGCCTGCGGACTCAAGGGTCCCAGGTTCGATTCCGGTCAAGGGCATGTACCTTGGTTGCGGGCACATCCCCAGTGGGGGGCGTGCAGGAGGCAGCTGATGGATGTTTCTCATTAATGTTTCTATCTCTCTATCCCTCTCCTTTCCTTTCTGTAAAAAAATCAATAAAATATATTTAAAAAAAAATAAAAGGACCTGGTTGTAAATGTCCTAGAGGTTAAAGCTAACTGTGGAACATGCACATGGCGTGATTGGCTGCTTTAGAAATTCAGTATCACGTGTACCGAGTGCTCCTCAAAGCACTGTAGTTATGAGATCTCATTTCATGATCTTCCTTGATCCTAATTAATAACACCTTGTGTTGCCACAAGGAGTTGTGGTTTATAAAACACTCTGCCTTACGTTCTTCAAGACAAATTCATGAGGTAGGTGGAATTAGCCCCCGACAGGTGAATTAGACAGTTCTTAGTGAGGTTACGTGGTTTACCCAGTCAGCGGCAAAACCCAAATCAAAGCCGAACCCCTTAACGCTAAATCCAGTGCTTTCCCCAGCGACTGGGAGTTCAGTGGGGGTAGCGCCACTGTTTACATGTAATAGATGAGGACATTGCCCAGGGATCAAACAACTTTGCCCACAGAAAGTAATCTGTGACTGAGTCTAAGAAATAACCCACTTTTAAAATAACATATTTGTATTGATTTCAGAGAGGAAGGAAGAGAGAAACATCAATGATGAGAGTGAATCATCCAGCTGCCTCCTGCATGCCCCCTAATAGGGACTGAGCTCGCAACCCAGGCATGTGTCCTGACCAGGAATCAAACCATGACCTCCTGATTCATAGATCAACACTCAACCACTGAGCCACACCGGCCAGGCTAACACACTTTTCTTGACTCAGTCCCATGCTCTTTCCAAGGCCCCAGGAAGCTGGGAGGGGGAATCTGTGAAGGTGGGGGAGAGTTTGTGGTTAAAGGAAAAGATATCTAATATGTAAATCCTGTCTCACAGGTGATTATAAATATGTAGTGGGTATAGATTATAAATATGTAGCAGGTACAAGGTATAAAGTATTGGTGAAAGAAAATCTCTACTCATCTGTTCTGTGTATGAAATCTGTTGTCTGGCCCTAACCGGTTTGGCTCAGTGGATAGAGCATCGGCCTGTGGACTCAAGGGTCCCAGGTTCCATTCCGGTCAAGGGCATGTACCTTGGTTGCGGGCACATCCCCAGTAGGGGGTGTGCAGGAGGCAGCTGATGGATGTTTCTCTTTCATGGATGTTTCTAACTGTCTATCCCTCTCCCTTCCTCTCTGTAAAGAATCAATAAAATGTATTTTTTGGGGAAAAAAGATACGGTGAAATGTGATGCAGGGAAGTTGAGCAACTTTGTGAAATATGGTACTAGGTAAAGACGCACTGGTTATTTTTAGATCCGACTTTCCTTGCTTAGGTTTCCGGCATCCGAGAGCATTAAAAATAGATAGCACTTAGACCGTTCTACACACCTGTGTTGCGTTATTTCCACCACTAATTTTGCTTTTTCTTCCTGTGGTTCTCTGAGGTGGAAGGGAGAAACCTCAAGGTCACGTTCAATGTCAGGCAGTTTCAGTGCTCCGGGCCCACATTCCTATTTGAAGGCTGCTTCATTCTTACCTTCTCTTCCTTCTCATGGAAAGGTGGTTTGCAGAACTATGCTAGGTGCGACATTTACGGTTGAAAAATTGGAAACTCCGAGATGAACCTAGTTACTCAAGTGCTGTTTAGATCTAACATGTGTAGAGAATGTTTAGCTAGGTGATCTACCCGACGATGAGTTCACACTTTTAAAAGTGGATAGTAGGATTTCATCATCAAATAGATGGCAGATTAACATTGTCTCATTTTTAAAGCTTTTTTAAAAAAATATATTTTACTGATTTTTTTTACAGAGAGGAAGGGAGAGGGATAGAGAGTTAGAAACATCGATGAGAGAGAAACATCCATCAGCTGCTTCCTGCACACTCCCCACCGGGGATGTGCCCGAAACCAAGGTACATGCCCTCGACCGGAATCGAACCTGGGACCTTTCAGTCCACAGGCCGACGCTCTATCCACTGAGCCAGACCAGTTAGGGCTACCTTTTTAAAGCTTTTAAATATAGGAATTTTTTTTTATTGATTTTAGAGAGAGAAGAAGAGGGAGGGAGAGATAGAAACATCCTTGATGAGAGAGAATCATTGATCTGCTGCCTCCTGCACGCCCCACAACAGGGGTTGAGCCCACAACCAGGAACCGAACCATGACCTCCTGGTTTATAGGTTGCTGCTCAACCACTGAGCCACACCATCCGTGCAGCCGTGTCTCATTTGATCTTCATATTCTCTCCCATTAATAATCCATCAGGGACTGGCCTGAGAACCCTTCCTCCCCCAGCATCAGTGCAACTCAAACCACATCCCCAGCTTATCTCCTTCTCATCCCTTTCATTTGCTTCCTCGTGCCATTTGTATTCATATGTGTTTCCCTTCTGGATTGCAGATTTCTTTGAAGCAAAGGCTTCCTTAATTTATCTTCCTTTTCCCACCCCCACGCCCGCCATAATGTGTAATAAATGTTGACTAAACGCCGACTTTTCCAGAAAGGGTACCAGACCCCCCCACAAAAGGACCAGGGACAGAGGCACCAGAGCGTGTGGACATTTCTATTCCGCCTGAATGCAGTCCACACCGATCCCCGGGGGCCTTTCATCTCTCCCTCCCTCCAACCTCCCTTTACTCCTGCTCTGAGCGCTCCTTGTCCGCTTGTTAAAAGGATGAAACTGTTGACTGGCTGCGTCACTCACTGATCGAATCTCAGGGAGTGAGGACACGGGGCCTCGGAGGCCTGGGTCTGCTCTGTGAGGCACCAGACAGGAGGCCGTGAAAGCAGGCCGAGTGCTTGACAAGCTGCAAAGGTGCTAGCTCTCAGCTTCGCTCTGAAACAGTGTCTGAAATCGATACGCATCGCCGAGACGGTGGGGAAGATGGGGCGCGCACAGCGCACTCTGACATTTCAGGAGTATGGGGCCGTTCCCAGGGGTGGTCTGGTCTCATCTGAGCCCCAGGGTAGTGCTGGTGGGGGAGGGGCCCGACGGGTTCTCTTCAGAAAACGCCCCCCCCCCCGAGGGGGGGCAGCTTTTGATCGGTGCAAATCTCAGGAAAGAAGACCTGACACCCCGAGCTTTTGTTTGGATCTCGCAGGGCCTGTTTTAATTCATTTAACTGATTTTTCGGGCTCATGTCACCAAAAGAGGGATTCGTTTCGCTGCTGGGCAAGAGAAATGGAGCAAAACGGGACGTTTTGGGGGGAGATCCCCAGGGCCAACCCATGCAGTAGGTGGGTGTCTGGCCTCGCCAGTGGACGAGGCCACCCATGGGCAGGGGCACCTGTGAGCTGCTGGCTTAGGGGTCTGGAGAGAGCATGTCCCCGTGGCCAGTGCGGCGCCTGGCAGGCTACTGCGGCTTCCAGAACTGGGGCTGTTCTCCAACGCAGTCACATCTCTCTCATTAGAACCAATGTGGGCATATCCCCATTTTAAGTGATCTTGTCGGTGGAAACTTAGGAGGCACGGAGCTCCTCTGCCACTCCGCACCGGGCGTGTGTTAGCATCCGGTTTCTGTTGTGGGGCACCCCCTCTTCTCCCTGGTCCCTTTCTCCTGCAACTCCCAGCACCCCCAGTTGTTCATCTCGTGTGTCCTCAGGCTGTTTCCCTTTTGAATTCCGGTAACGGGGCATCCTCATTGGTCCTTCTGTCCCCAGGTCCTTCAGCCTCCAATGAAGCCCCTCGTCCTCTTTCAGCGTGCTCATTCCCATTTCCAGAGCACACACTCGCCAGTGCTTCTCATGATCACCTGGAGGGTATTTACAAAAATACTTGCGCCCAAAGGTCACTGTGGTTCCACGCCCGGTCACACCGCATGAGGGGCCTGCAGGAGCCGGAGGATGGATGCTTCTCTCTCGTCGTCGATGTTTCCATCTCTTTCTCCCTCTTCCTTCCTCTCTCTCTCAAATCAATAAAAACATATTAAAAAAACCATTTGAATTGGATCGTTGCATCTTTGCCTCAGTCCCCACAGCAGGCCTCTCCTTTTCTGCCGACTTCTTGCGTAAAACGCAAGATGGGTGCATCTCAGACATCCCCGTGCTGTTCGCTCACTTGTGTGCAAGCTCCTCTCCATCCATCAAGACTCCGCTCAGATGCTTCCCGTTTCGCTGCAGAGCAAGCCACACCCTGCCCTTCAGAATAATATCAAGGGAAAAGTTCCCACGTGGCACAGTGCCTCCACTTCTCCCCCCAGAGCAGACCTGCGTGCGACCGAGGTCATGGCAGAGCCTGCTCCGTGTTCTCGCAGCCGGGTTTAGAGCAGCAGCATTTGCCTCAATATTAATTGGACGCTCTTCTGCGTTCTGTCATGATTAAAGCATTTGAAAAGATAGCTTTCTGTGAGGAAGTTAGAAGCGTTTTTATTCACGTGTGCTGGGTTAGATGAGTGATTCTCAACCAGGGGCGGTTGGGCTCCCCACTTCTTCCTGCCACCAAATGGGACATTTGATGTTTGGACACGTTTCTTTGGTTGTCATAGCTGGGGTTCGCTACTGGCATCTATTAGATAGAGGCCAGGCCAGGCCCCGCCCAGCCTCTCAACAGAACAGTATCTGGTCCAAGATGTCCGCTGAGCCGAGAAACCCTGAACTAAATGAAATGGCCTTAAAAATCTCTTCCCCACTTCTAACCTGAAAATCCTTTAAAAATACTCGTCCCTTCAGCACACGCAGAGTTAAGTGAGTGAGGTGCTGAATTCTGTGGCTTTGTCTCAGCTCCATGTGGAGGAGATGATCAGTCCTCAGATTCCTGCCTTGCTGTCAGTTACCGACTTTCTCTCCGTCTCTGGTAGCCAAGCTCTTGTTGCTGAGGGCGCTCTCAGGATGGGTCAGGAGATGGAGATCTCAGTCTACCTCCCACCTCCCTGAAATGTGCCTTTAATTAGAGAAACATTACCTAGTAAAATCAGGTTTAACACCAGGTCACAGAAGAGATTAAGGAGACGAGAATAGATCTCACTGATAAGAATTAAGAATATGCCTTAAATGTTTTAGAGGAAATAATTTATTTATGCGGTGGATAGAGTCCTTTCAAGTCATTAAAAAATATAATTGCTACATTCCTAACACTAAGAAACGCCCCTTTACCTGCCAGATACTCTGGGCTTTGCCCCTGGCGTTCCATCTTCAGTACACTAAGTGAAATACAGATGCTTGTGTGATTATTTTATATCAGATTTCAGCCTGACTTCCCAGCCTTTGTCTGCATTTATACATTCATTAACAAATTTCAAGCCATGTTTTGATGTCTCATATATTTCAATACTCTCTTAGCTCTTGAGCAATGCAGATGCATACATAATGTGGCTCTTACACTTGAAAAACTGATGAAGCCTAGTGGAAGAGAGAGATTTTTAAGGAAATATGTAAATTTAAGGGAATCGCTATACAGAAATGCAAGGCACTCTAGGAACACACACAAGACCAGTCCTATTTAGGGAATTGAGAAAAACGTTATGTGCAAGTTAATGAGTTGGGTATTGAAGAATGAATGGTTTCCCAGCAGAGGAGTAGCACACAGAGGCAAGAACTTGTTAAAGAGCATGGATTGATGTAGTGTGACAGGAATATGATGTTATTTCAGATGGATGGCAGAGATGAGGGTTTATTCCCCAAAGTTTGTTGACTGAGAAGAAAGAGCTCTACCCTCCTCTTCCTTGTGTCCCCGGGGCTTGCGACAAAACCAGACACAGCATCTCATTAGTTTCAGCATCCTCAACATCAACACCAACAAGGGATTGTAGGTTGTATACACCAAGTCCCTAAGCAGGGAAATAAAATGATGAGGATTGGAGGACCTGGGAGAGGTTAGGCTGCCACAGAAGGAGAAAGTCTGGTTATAAGGAAATGGTGATCTGGGTAAGTTGTGATGAGAACCACGGCAGAAAGAAAGAAGGAAAGAGGAGGGATTCTAGAGAGATGTGTAGGTAAATCTCATGGCACTTGGCAAACAAAAGAAATGGCAGAAAGATATAAGGTGTAGTGGGAGGTTCCACCATTCATTGTGTATTCCGAGTACACCTAGGACAACCTAACTTCTAGAACATCACATGATAGTAGCACCTATAGATGCTGTGGACCATCAGAGGTCTGGTCTGAAGATCTGGTGATTTATGGTGATTGCCTCTTGTGCTTTGTCTCCAGGGACCTTGGCTGCCGGCTTCTCGCTTGCCTCCAGCATCCCCTGTGACCTCCCAGCCTGGTGGTGGCCGCACCATCTCCTTGCCTTGCCGGCCCACCACTCCCAACTTGAACCTCAGACTCAAAACTCTTGCCTCATCTCTCAGTTCTGGTGACAACCTGCCCATTTGCTCCTCTTGCCCTCAGCAAACTCATCGCCCAAGCTCATCACACACAAGAAGAGGTGAGCGGACCTCCTCACCACCTTGGTGACACGGTTGGCATTCGAAGGAAAGCGGATTGTGATACCGTAGCCCTAATGCATTTCCCTCCTGAACAAGATTTACGTAAGATTAGTAATGTTTCCTGTTTCTACCGAATTAAATTTTGAAAAAACATTCTTGTTCTTCACACCAATTGGGGACAGTTGGGGAATATGAAATTACCTTTAGCATACACAGAAAAACAAACAAACAAACAAACAAACAACACAACAAAAAACACAAACAACAACAAAAAACACCCCAAACAACAGTCTACAGAGACTCAAAGCTGCTGTGAGATCTACATTTCTGAATCTCTCAAGAAGCAGAGCCCAGCAACTCATAATAGTTTTCACCTTTTTATGTTTGACGGTGCCAGTAGATTTTCTTAGCCTTTATTTATTTTTTTTCTTTTTTAAAAATATATTTTATTGATTTTTTTTTTTTTTTTTGCAGAGAGGAAGGGAGAGGGACAGAGAGTTAGAAATATCGATGAGAGAGAAACATCGATCAGCTGCCTCCTGGACACCCCCCACCGGGGCTGTGCCCGTAACCAAGGTACATGCCCTTGACCGGAATCGAACCTGGGACCCTTCAGTCCGCAGGCCGACGCTCTATCCACTGAGCCACACCAGTCAGGGAGAGAAGTCACATTTCTGACAAAATAAAGTGAAAGTTCTAAGCTGATGGCCAATGTGTCAGCATTATCTGTGACCTTGTTATAGTTAAACAATTACAGGCAGGCGTGGATCCTCAGCCTGTGAGTATCACTCTATAGACCAGGAGGTCGTAGTTTGATTCCTGGTCAGGGCACATGCCCTGGTTTTGGGCTCGATCCCCAGTGTGAGCATGAAGTGATTCTCTCTTAGCCTTTATTTTTAAAGGAACATACCACGTGTACTCCTTAAATGTAGGGCGATTCTGATTTTATTTGCCAATTGGCTCCTCCATAGGCTTGACTTGATATAACGGAGCGCCTCTGAGGCCTGCTGCACTGTTTCAAACCAGGAACTTTCACTTAGCCTGTCACCAAGCAAACAGCATTATCCGGGAAAGTGCATAGGCCAATGAGACCCAAGTTTGACTCCCCATCTGCCGTTTTCTTTTCTTTTTAAAATATATTTTATTGATTTTTTTACAGAGAGGAAGGGAGAGGGATAGAGAGTTAGAAACATCCATGAGAGAGAAACATCGATCAGCTGCCTCCTGCACACCCCCACTGGGGATGTGCCAGCAACCAAGGTACATGCCTTTGACCGGAATGAACCTGGGACCTTTCAGTCCGCAGGCCGACGCTCTATCCACTGAGCCAAACCAGTTAGGACCATCTGCTGTTTTCTTGATGCAAGAAACGTACCTCCTCTATGCCTCAGTTTATAAAAGTCCTATTGCAGCGTTGTGTGAGTATAGAACGTGTATTGAACGTATCAGCCTGTCGTAGGTCCTTCCACAGAGGTTGGAGGTTCTGGCTCAAGATCTGGCTCATGTTCAAGGAACACCAAACCACATAATTGCCCTCATCCCCTGTTAATGCATAAAGAATTTAAACTAGTCGGTCAGTCCAGCACAGCGTGGTCATAAAGATATATATTTTCCAATTTGAGTCTTTTCACACATGGAAATTGGGTAGATGTGGAACCCAGGGACTCGGAGTTAGTAATAAGCAGTCGAGTCCATGGCCTGCAAGGCAGGGTTGGGGCCAGGTTGTGAGGAAACCACAAGGGAAGGGGGGACAGACACAGTCTGACGTGTTCTGTCTCCCGTGAACCAGTCTATACACAGGTCCTGTCCTTTTGCCTTTGCTCCTTATGACCAACCGTATGCAGTGAGATATTCCCGACTTAACCTACCGATGAAGTAACACATGATCCGAGAGCTTAAATAACTTTCCCAGGTCACATGACTAGTAATGATTAATAGTGGGTATTGCTTCACGTTACATAAGTCTCCCAGTGTCCCATGCTGCCTCCTGAGGACAGGAAGTGAGTCCCTTTGTGTGTAGTAAAAGTCATGTGCGGGTCTTGATATCCCTGCTCCCAGAGAGAAGGCTGTTGGCATTGACTGTGACAATAGAAAGGAGGCTAAACTCAGCCGTGGGGGGGTCAGTCCCTACCTGCCATTCCCAGGAGTTCTGCTCAGGCTCAGACACTGTCCCCATGGGCCCCGCCCTGCTCCAGGCTCTGACTCCTGCCACCTGGGAGGGTAGGCATGGATGTGGGGAGTGTCAGGATTGGACACGCATGCCCCATGGCACCTAGGAGCAGGACGCGGCGACAGCTGTCTCCACCCTGGGCCGGCAAAGTGCATTTTGCTGGTGACCTGGGGGGAGTGAGCCTCTCATCCACCCCCAGTTTGGGTACCTGGCATGTCTTGGCCCAGAGATTGCAACCCCATTTGCCATGAGTTGAGGTGGTAGGCTCAGGTAAGAGGAGATACTGGCTCAGCTTCCTCACCACAGGAGGGACATGGGGCTGGTCCAGAAGCTTGCAGGAGGGGGTTCTTGGGAGTTGGTGGACTGTGGGGCAGTCACAGGAAGGGCTATGTGTGAGTATACCTTGCCTTTGCTGTTTACCGAGCGTGCAGCGAGTCCTGCTGCGAATTCAGAGGACAAGTTGTGTGAACTAGTTACCTGGGACCTGTATTGCTTATTTGTGTAGCCTAACTGAACCTGCAGGCATCTGGGTTTGAGGCTGTGACACCCAGGATGACCTTGAAATGACCTTGGAACCTTGCAGCCAGGGTCCCTGGCACCACTTGCTGTGTGTGAAACCCTGGAAGTCAGGGAATCCTTGTTTCTCCCGCAGTTGAGTGTCTCTGTCCCCAACAATCGATCTGACCCTCTGCATGACCTTTAACATGTAATAGCCCTGGCATGGGCCCTCGATTGTGGGATTTTCAGCTGTTAACGAATGCTGTGCACCACCTGGTCCTAAACTTCTCCTTTCTTGCAGTGACTAGCATCCTGGCCGCCGAATCTTCACCTGCTCTTCCCTGGGTAAGTTTCAAGTCATCACTGAACTTCCCTGATGATTGACTTCCATTATTTAAGGGCAGAAAAAAACAGCTACTAATTGGACATGCTGTGAAATATTTTTCCTCTTGCTAAGAAAATATGTTGGTTGCTGGCTGGGGACTTGTATTCAAGGGAACCTGAAGGAGTCGAGCAGGCTTTGTCTGGCCCTGAACCCCACGAGCTGCATGTGTGTTGGGAGGTGTCTTGGTTTCAGTAGCACAGTAAGCTGGGTTGCTGTTTTCCATTTGTGAATCAAGGGGGTGGTTCATATTAATTAACCAGGGGAAAAAGTCAGAAAAGCCAAAATAAAATCTTAATGACTCATTGTTATAGGGGAGAATTTTCATCTGATTTATAGAATTTCCCCTCTCCCTTTTTTAATGAAAATAGTTTTATTGCTTTCAGTTACAAAGAACATTTCTAACCAACCGCTAAAAAAAGAAAAAAGTTGGTACTGCCAAAGAGAAGTCCTATTGGGCCTAGTTAAGGAATAAAAAGAGGTTCATTTATAATTAAAATTGTTCCTTGGAGGCAAATTAACACATATGTTCTTAACCTAATTACTCCGTACACGTGTGTGCGTGCGCGCGCGTGTGCACATGCAGGCTAAACAACTACTGTATTTGCTTACTGTATTGATTGCATACAGAACTCTCTTGCTCAATAAGCAAAGGCAAAACCCACTCAGGTTTAGGAGCCCAGATTCTAAAAGAGAAAGGTCAGCTCATAGCATGCGCCCCATCCCATCACGCCCCTCCTCCTCACCAGGCTTTTGAACCGACTGAAAAATAACATACGGCAATAAGGTAAGTGGAAAACAAAATACTACTTTTATTGGTGGCAAGAATGACTATGAAACGTGGCTTGAGAATCAGAGCCACGTGGATCTCTGCACAGCAAGCCTGTAGGGTTAGCCAACCTCTCCATGCTCGGCGTGGGCAGAGTGCATGGGACAGGCTTGCATGATGGGAATTAGGAGGTGAAGTTGCCAAGGAAAACCAAAGCCCTGAGACGTGGCTCCTGTCCGTGGAGATACGTGACGGGTGAAAAGGACGTGGACCACGAGGTAGTAGGTGGAGCCCAGGATTTAAAGCCAGAGGGACGTTCACCTCTATCGCTTCCTGCTGACGGAGCTGGGGTGTACTCTCTCAGGGCGTCTGTTTCCTCATTTTAAAGAGTAATGATCTGCCTCACCGGTGTGGCTCAGTGGTTGGGCGCGGATCTCTGAACCAAGAGGTTGCTGTTCGATTCCCCATCAGGGCACATGCCCGGGTTGTGGGCTCAATCGCCAGTAGGGGGCGTGCAGGAGGCAGCCGATCCATGATTCTCTCTCATCATTGATGTTTCTGTCTCTCTTTCCTTGTCTCTCTGAAATCAATTATATATATATATATATATATATATATATATATATATATATATATATATATTTATTTAAAAGTAATAAGCCTGGCTGAAGAAAAGTAATGATCTACTTCGCATGATTATTGTGAGGATTGGCCTCATATATACATGTGTCAAGTAAGTACCTGAACTGAAGAAGGCATTCAAGAAGTGTCAGTGATGGTTACAGGGCTGAAGGGTGTAATAAAAATAGATATATTACTCAAGTGGCCATGGGCTGGGAGTGTCCTGGATGTGTTCCCACCTTCCGCCTCGATTCCCCGGGGGCCATTCTCCAGCGAGCCAGAGATAGAGACAGACGTTGCCTTGGCAAGATGGGTTGGGCTTGTCTTACAATTTTGTGGTCCCTGGGGCTCAGATGATTTTGTGTGACTATGTGGTGTCTCTTTCATTTCACCAAAATAGACACTGTATCCCCTTGTGTCACTGGAGAAAACACTGCTCTGCCCCCAAGCGTTACAGCAAGTTTCCATCAAATTCC
>PVJC01006879.1:0-53324 GCA_004026665.1 Murina feae | reverse complement strand
CGCTGATTGGCCAGGCCCCCGGTAAACAAGCGGCGGGCAGCCAATGGGAGGGCTGTGCACGAGGGCAGCACGCGCCGCGGGGCCGAAGCGGCGTGGCCCGGCCACTATAAAGCGCGGTTTCCGGGCGCGGCGGCAGCGCCCTGCTTTCCGCGCCCCGAGCTCAGACCTGTGGACCGAGCCCCGATCTTTGCGCCCCGTGGAGTTCCCCCGCGTCGCCGGCAGCTCCCCTTGTGTTGACATCCTTTCCCGAGTTGCCGAGAGTTGCAGAGGAGTCCTCCTCCGCTCTTGGAAAGCGCCCGTGGATTTAGAGTTTTGTGCCCCCCACGACCCGCACGTGTCGCTCCGCAGCCCGCGCAGCCCGATCATGGTGGTGTTCAAGAAGATCAAGTCCTTCGAGGTGGTCTTCACCGACCCCGAGAAGGTGTACTGCAGCGGCGAGAAGGTGGCCGGCCGGGTGACGGTGGAGGTGTGCGAGGTGACGCGCGTCAAGGCCGTCCGGGTGCTGGCCTGCGGGGTGGCCAAGGTGCTGTGGCTGCACGGGTCGCAGCAGTGCAAGCAGGCCCTGGAGTACCTGCGCTACGAGGACACGCTGCAGCTGGAGGACCAGCCGGCCGGTGAGCTCCGGGGTGTCTGCGGGGGGCGGGGGGGGGGAGGAGGGGAGCTGAGAAGTTTGAAACGAATGCATGGAGCCCCTAAATGCTCTAAGCTGCTCAGGTTGAGCGGTTTGTGTTGTGTCCCTATATTTTAAATTTGCAATCCCTTCCCCCCCCTCAGAAAAGGTCACTTTGCCCTATTTCTTAGAGTGACCCTGCGGGATTTTGCCTTAACTATTTAAAGATTTTTTTTTTGTATGCATACGTTACGCTTTGCTGTTTGAGACGATGGCAGCTTAATTTTAAACGTTGCAAATTTTTGCCCGACAAAGTGCATCAGGATTCCTCAGTGAGGAACGTGTGAGGGATGGAAATGGGGGTGCTACAGTACATGGCACAGAAGCGTTCTGAGTGTAACAAGAAACCTCATGGGTGTCGCCTTTCTCTCCCTGCAGGTGAGAATGAGATGGTTATCATGAGACCTGGAAACAAATACGAGTACAAGTTTGGCTTTGAGCTTCCTCAGGGGTAGGTATCAGCTATAATGCATCTTTGGACTTTTCTAGCCCAAGATCTTGCCCCTCATTTGATCCTGGAGAGTATTTTTAAATCGTTTCCTTTTTCTTGACACAGGCCTCTGGGAACGTCCTTCAAAGGAAAATACGGGCGTGTAGACTACTGGGTAAAGGCTTTTCTTGATCGCCCCAGCCAACCAACTCAAGAGACAAAGAAAAACTTTGAAGTGGTGGATCTGGTGGATATCAACACCCCTGACCTGATGGTGAGGTTCATTCTAAGATTCTGTTCTCTTGGGTCTCAGGGGTGATAAGTCACATGTCTTGGGCATTAGATTGAAACACCTTAGGGAGGAATCAAGTTCAAAGTCATCCAGGTGGGAGGGAGAGCTGCCCACTCTAAGTAAGGGGCAGAAAGTAAAGAGAAGCAGAGAGCCTGACAGGGTTCAGTTGTTTGGAGGGTCAGCCTGTTCACTGAAGGGTCTCGGGTTCGATTCCCAATCAGGGCACATCTCCAAGTTGCTGGTTTGATCCCTAGTCAGGGTGAAGTCAGGGAGAGTTTGGGAGGCAACCGATACATGCTTCTCTTTCTCTTTCTCTTCCTCTCTTTCTAAAAACATATTCTTTAAGTGTCTCCAGAAAGCCTCAAATCAACCCCCTCTCTTGTACATAGGCACCAGTGTCTGCTAAAAAGGAGAAGAAAGTTTCCTGCATGTTCATTCCTGACGGGCAGGTGACTGTCTCTGCCCGAATTGACAGAAAAGGATTTTGTGAAGGTAAAACCCTAAGTCCTGACAAAATAGAAACTGGATTTTGGGAGTGAGGGCAGGGCAGGGACAGAAGAAAAGTCATCAACTGTACTTAGCAGCAGCTTCATCTTTCTTGTCGCTAGGTGACGAGATTTCCATCCATGCCGACTTTGAAAACACATGTTCCCGAATTGTGGTTCCCAAAGCTGCCATCGTGGCGCGCCACACTTACCTTGCCAATGGCCAGACCAAGGTGCTGACGCAGAAGCTGTCGTCTGTCAGAGGCAATCATATCATCTCAGGAACCTGTGCGTCATGGCGTGGCAAGAGCCTCCGGGTGCAGAAGATCAGGCCTTCTATCTTGGGCTGCAACATCCTCCGAGTTGAATACTTCCTGCTGGTGAGTGGGGGGGTGGGCATGGAGGAGAGAGATTGTTCATCTGTCGGAACAGCAGTGGTGTTTTCTCCAGCCCTCCAGTCTGACAAACTGCCAACTTCCTTTCTAGATCTACGTTAGCGTCCCTGGCTCCAAGAAAGTCATTCTGGACCTGCCCCTGGTGATTGGCAGCAGGTCGGGTCTGAGCAGCCGCACGTCCAGCATGGCGAGCCAGACCAGCTCCGAGATGAGTTGGGTAGATCTGAACATCCCTGATACCCCAGAAGGTGAGCCAGACCTAATGTCTTACCCTAGGGCCTGCTTGAGTTTGTAAAATTGGGGCGGTCGGCCATTTCTGGGCCAGGTTTCTCATCCCCAACCTCTCTCCGTCTAGCTCCTCCTTGCTACATGGATATCATTCCTGAAGATCACCGGTTGGAGAGCCCCACCACTCCTCTGCTAGACGACACAGATGGCTCTCAAGACAGCCCTATTTTTATGTATGCGCCTGAATTCAAGTTCATCCCGCCACCTACTTACACTGAGGTGAGAATTGTCATTTGACCACTGCGTTTGTTCCGAACCTCCTCTAGGAAATGGACTTGGAGGGATTCCTAAAGCGGGTTTTCTTTTCGTTCTTACCCAACTAAAATGTTTTCTTCGTTCTTCCTCCCAGGTGGATCCCTGCATCCTCAACAACAATGTGCAGTGAGCGTGTGGGAGAGAAGAAGCAGCTGTGTCTACTTGTTTTTTCCCGTCTCTTCTGGACTCTTACTTTTTCAGAGACTCAAGTCTCTTCAGTAGGGGTTGGTCCACCCCAGCCTCTGACTCCCCAGCGTAGGAGGTGACCAGCAGGCAGTCTAGTCTCCTGGGCCTTAAAGGATGTACACTCGTCCTCAGGCAGCCAAGATGTTGTGATGTCGGGGTGTTTGCTAGATGGGTTTAAAAACATAGGCCCGTCCCATTTTCTGAGATCGCCTTGAAGACTGAGGCATATTGAGTAGTTTTGAATGGCCTCCTGGCATGGTCTTCTCAAGATTTTTTTGCAGGGGAATATATATAGATCATTCTAATGATACCAGATCGTGAAGGTCTGTACCATGTGGAACAGAATCAATGTAACAACCTGGGAAAATGGAAAGGGAGAAAAAGTCATCTTCAAAACTTCAGGGAAAGGAGGTTCTTAAAATCATCCTTGCCCTTTGTAAACCTGCAGAAAAAAATGAAAACTCTCCAGAGCTGATTGGGTAAAGGGAAGAAGCTCTAAGGCGGTCTGCTTAGGACGTCCTTCCATCTGGCAGAAAGCGTTAGTAGCTGTGCCCCACCAGAGGTCTCCCAAGCCATTCTCAGAGCCTGTTGCACTGTGTTCTGTTGCAAGTCTTTATGTGGGAAAACGTGTTTTTCCTTTCATGTGACTCCTTGGGATTGATTCTGAGGTGATGTGTTTAGCACTTTAGTTCCTGTCATTTTATTCTTTTCTCTCTCAACGTAAGCTAAAACTGGTCTACTACGTCTCTCGATAGAAGCACAAGGACAAAGAAGTGTTGCTCATGACTGTTGAGGCTTTGTCCCAGTGTACAGAATTCTGTAATTGACACTCCAGCTGTCTGAGAGGGGTTGTTGCCACCAGCCTTGCCCACGGTGACCTCTCCTCACCAAGGAGAAGCTAGATGGGGATGCCCAGCCCAGATCAGAGCCTCCGGACATTGCCATGAGAAACCAGAGGGCAGGTCTCCGCAAAAGCCCCGGGCTCCCCTCTCTCCACTGTTAGGAGGCGGGGGATGTGGACAGGCCTCTCACTGCAGCCTTTAGCACTTTGGTCCCCCTCCCGTGTCAGAGCACTGAGCTCCACCCTTTACTGAGAAAGCATGTGGACTGAAGGTGGTTTAATGTTTTTTTAATTGTGTATCTTTTTGTATGATTAAAAAAAAACTATATTTTGTACTTAACCAGATATATTTTCACCCCAAGTAGGGGATATTCTTTGTAAAAAATAAAGATTTTTTAATGGCAAAAACTGTTTTCTTGTCTGTGAGATGGTATTGGAGAAGTTACTAGAAAGTGTGCCTCACCTGGCTGGGCAGCTCAGTTGGTGAGAGTGTCATCCCGACGTGCCATGGTTGTGGGTTCAATCCCCCATCAGGGCACGTACAAGATTCAACCAATTAATGCATAAACGAGTGGAACAACAATGTCTCAATAAATAAGTAAACTTTTTAAAATGTGCTTAAAGGAGTGTTTCTCCTACTTCACAATTCATTCTGGAAAACCCTATCTACCCTAATGAATATAGTCAGAGTGGGGATTGGAGAGCTGGAGAGGGAAGACAGTTGAGCTATATTTGGTCTTTGCCAATTCAGTAAGGAACTAGCTGGGATCTTTTGGTGATCTAAGCTAGTTTTCTACATTTATAGTTAATCATTACTAAATTCCTTCAATTTTGGAGTGCATGAGGTTTTTTTGTGTTGTTTTTTTTTTAACGAGCTTCTACAAAACAAGAAAAGGAGGTTTGTGAGGGGAATTGGTAGGAAAGGTTTACAGTTCCAGATTTTGTCATTTGGCTTTATTATGGTTTCTCCCCAGGGTAAACCTGGTTTATATAAAATAAGACCAATTATTCAGGACTTAAAGATTTAGTTATGAATATTGAATTCTTTTTTTAATTGATTTTTAGAGGAAAGGAGAGAAACATCAATTCGTTTCATTTATGCACTCAATTGGTTGATTTTTCAAGTGAATGGGTTTTTTGTTTTAATGTATTTTTAAAAAATATATTTTTATTGATTTCAGAGAGGAAGGGGAGAGGAAGATAGAAACATCAGTGATGACAGAATCATTGATCGGCTGCCTCCTGCATGGAGCCCGCAACCCAGGCTTGTGCCCTTGACTGGAATCAAACCTGGGACCCTTTAGTTTGCAGGCCAATGCTCTATCCGCTGAGCCAAACTAGCTAGGGCTCTTACTATATTTTTTTAAGTTTATTTTAGAGACAGAGCAGAAGGGAGAGGGAGAGAGAAACACCAGTCAGCTGCCTCCTGCTTGTCCAATTTCAGGAGTCAAAGCCCCTAAAACTCAGGCATGTGCCCTGACTGGAATCGAACCAGCGACCTCTTGGTGCATGGGACAACACTCAACCAACTGAGCTACCTGGCCAGAGCTTAAATTCTTTGACGGCTGTTCCCATGTTTTATCTCTGCAGGGGTGTAGCACCGTACCTTTCCAAGCATATAATCATCATAGTAAATGTTTGCTGAATATTCAACTCCACCCTCATCCCTTAGGATACGTTATGCTTCAGCAGTTCCTATTTCTTCCTTGTGGAGTAGTAACAATAGATGGACACCACATAATTCCACCTCTAATTGAAATGATTTTTATTATTCCTAAAGGGGTGACTAAGATAAGAAACCCTGAAATGGCAGACCTTAATGTACTTCCGATTTCTGGCTCATTTAAACCTTTGTAGGCAGATCTAGTCCTGGCCGCTACTTGGGGTTTGGCTTTTCTGTGAACTTGCACGTACAATTCCAAACCTCAGGTTTCCTGGAAATTCGTAAAATCAATGCGAATGTAACAAAAAGTGAAATTCCTTTCTGCTTCGACTCTGTTTGCTTCTGTCTGTTGTTCATTATCAGTAGCTCTTTGCTGACTCGGTTTTTCCTTACCCAGTTGTCAAAGTCTCTAGCTCTATAGCCTTTACTTTCACCCCAGCCTCCTCCTTTCCTGCCTCTTCAAGAATTTAGTGGCTCTGCCCTTTTTCAAATCCGAGACCAGGAAACTAGGTCAAAGTTGATGGAAAAGTTTTTTCTGCAGCTGGTTCTCCAGGGACTGGAGAGGGGGCAGAGAACAAGAGCAAGCCAGGGGGCAGACAAAGGATGCCCTTGGAGCACAAAGCTCTACTATTTGTGCACACAACCTGGCGACTGTACCTGCTCTGAGAAGGGAAGGACCGGGAGAGAGGAGATGACATACCCAGGTCTGCTGGAGAGTTGAGCCTTGAAAAGCCAGAACACATGCATCCCGCCCTGTTACCCACATACCTCAAATCCAGCACTTGCCCCAGAGAACGTTCTATGATGATGAGAACGTTCTATATTTGCGCTAACACGACAGCTATGGGGCTACTGAGCTCTGAGATGTGGCTAGTGAGACTAAAGAACTGAATTTTTATTTTTGAACTTGCTTTAAATTTAATAAGCTTATGGACCAAAAGGGGACACATGCTAACCTCAGGAGAGGCCCGCATGGCAGCCTTGCAAACTCAGAGACCTAAAATAACCACAAAGGATGGTCTGAAATGAAAGCTTTTTAACTAAAAGCAGTTTGTCATGTCCTCAGCTGGGATCTTCCCTGACATAGATCAATCTTTACCTTAACTGAGCGTGTCTATTTGCATCTATGATAACATATTGGAATGTCAAAGTAATTTTTCTTTTCCCAGACTCCTCAAGGCACAGGCCCTGCTCTTCGGAGACCACAAATCCCCTCATTATTATTGAGTTCATTGTTGACTGTCTTTTACATTCTGTACCCGCCTATTAAAAGATGTACAATTCAATCCCAGAGGCTTCCCCACTTTGCTTTCTCTGCCTCCCTAATCTATCACCAATGGATTTCCTATAGCCCACTTACTTCTCCTCTTTGGTTGTAATATCTAATCTAATAAAAGAGTAATATGTAAATTGACCCTCACTCCATTATGCCCACAAGCCACGCCCACAAGCCACATCCACAAGGCAATCAGGAGCAAATATGCAAAATAACGCAACTAAGATAGCAGCGGCCACAGAGCTGGAGTTGCCCCAGGCAATGGAGGAAGCCAGGGCCCTGTGGGCCCTGAGCTCTACTCAAGGCTACAAAGTTTCAATTATAGAAGATAAACCCCAGATACCTGCCAGGCTGGGACCTTGAGTTGCCTGGGGCAGCCCAGGCTTAGAGCAGGGGACCAAGGCAACAAAGTTTCAATTATAGAAGTTAAATAAATCCCAGATACCTATTTCCAGCCAGGCACCCCAGTAGGGACCCAAACCCTGAAGGGGATTTGGGCAGCCTGAAATTGCCCTCTGCCCCCTCACCCAGGTTGGCCAGGCACACCAGCAGGTGGACATCCCCCGAGGGGTCCCAGACTGCGAGAGGGCACAGGCTGTACTGAGGGACCCCCCCTGAGTGCACAAATTTTTGTGCACTGGTCCTCTAGTATAAAATAAAGTACAAAACTGCCATTTTCCAGAGCATTATCTCGGCCCGTTCAGATTTTGCTTCCCAGCAATTGTCTACTGTTTTGACTCAGATAAACTAAAATAATTCTTCATGGGTCTGAAGGTGTCTTATGTTGACAAGCTCCATGTGCTGAGTGATTACTATATTGAACAGCAAAATCTGAGGCAGGAGCCAAGCAGATACGACTCTTTACCCAGAGGAAAACTCACCCCTCTCTGAGAGCACAAAAGGGCCCTCCAGAACATTCTCTGTGTGTAGGTTCACGTAAGTGTGCTTCCCTACATACTGGCTCAGCTCCTTCTCCACTTAAGTGGGCAGTTATTTGGGGACTGTCTTTCCCATGCTCTTCTCATAGGCGTTTTCATTTTTAAAGCACTGGAACGTACATGAACAGCCACTAGAGGAAATTCAGTTCTTCGTATCATAGATCCATGAGGTCCAATGTGGTACAGGAAGATTTCAGCAAAGTCAGAAAAAAAAACGAAAGAAAGAAAAAAAGCTACAGAAAGTAAAACAAACAAGAAAAGGCCAGTACTTCCTCAACAAGGATCTTTGGCTGCCTTGATACCTCTGAATAGACGCAAAACACAAGGATGCGGAAACTTGGATTGAGGCATTGGGAAGCAAAAGTGTGGGGAGAGCCTCTGACCAAGTATCTGGTCAGATGAAAGCAACCACATGGTAGCTGGAGGGGTGACATGGAGTGAAGGAGTGACTTAGTCCAGTTCCTTCAACAGCATACAGACCTTGTCCCAGTGTCCTTTCCGTGGGCCATCTCTAGGTGACAGGGTGCGTAAGGTGGGTAAGGAAAACATTTTACTGCCCCGTCAATGGCCCAGTCCCTGTCCCAAGTACCCCAGCGTCAATTGTTCTGAAGTGAGAGAGCAGAAACTTTTATCCCGTTCTCTGTTCTGACCCCATGTCCACCTTCATTTACTGAGCTAAACAATTCCCTCTCGGGCCGTGGCCAGGTGGCTGAGTGGGTTGGAGTGTTGTTCTGCACAATAAAAGGATGTAGGTTCGATTCTGGATGAGGACACATACCTAGGCTGCATGATTGATCCCTGGTTGGGTGAGTATGGGAGGTGACTAATATTTCTCTCTCACATCGATGTTTCTCTGATGTTTCCCTGTGTCTCTCCCCCTCTCTCCCTTACTCATAAAAACATATCTTCGGCCCTGACCGGTTTGGCTCAGTGGATAGAGCATCGGCCTGCGGACTGAAGGGATGCAGGTTTGATTCCAGTCAAGGGCATGTACCTTGGTTGTGGGCACATGCCCAGTAGGAGGTGTGCAGGAGGCAGCTGATCCATGTTTCTCTCTCATTGATGTTTCTAATTCTCTATCCCTCTCCCTTTCTCTCTGTAAAAATCAATAAAATATATTTTTTTTAAAAACATATCTTCACTGAGGATTTAAATAAATAAAACTCCCTCTCCAAGATGGCTGCAGATCCAGGGCCTCAGGGCCTGGCCCAATAGATGTGTCAATAGCCTAAAAAAAAAGTTCAAGAATAGCCCTGACTGGTTTGGCTCAGTGGATAGAGCGTGGGCCTGCGGACTGAAGGGTCCCAGGTTCCATTCCAGTCAAGGGCATGTACATTGGTTGCGGGCACATCCCCAGTAGGGAGTGTTCAGGAGGCAGCTGATCAATGTATTGCTCTCACCAATGTTTCTAACTCTCTAACCCTCTCCCCTCTTCTCTGTAAAAAAAAAAATCAATAAAATAAAGAATTCCGAGAGAGAGAGAGAGAGAGAGAGAGAGAGAGAGAGAGAGAGAGAGAAAGAAAGAAAGAAAGAAAGAAAGAAAGAGAAGGAAGAAAGAAAGAAAGAAAGAGAAGGAAGAAAGAAGGATAGTGTGGCAATGAAGCCAATATACCCTGAGGCAAACTATCTCAGTTCAAATCTTACTCCCACCACTTAGCAAGCTGTGTGACTTTGGGCAACTTGTGTCCTCTGTTTGTTTACCTGTAAAATGGGAGATAATAACATCTCAGAAGATTATTGTGAGACTTTAAAATACATGTGAAGTGTTAGAACAATAGCAAGGAAAGTGCCTCTCGCCTAAAATAAAAGAGCCATATCCTTCGCCGCCACCACCAGGCATGTCCCCAAAATGGTTCTTCCTCTCTAGCCAATCAGAAGTAAGGCCTTCTCTTTGTTCCTCTTGATTCCCTTCCTGTGTTTGGAGAACAAGAGAGTCTGAGGAGAGGTCAGTGTATAGAGGCCGATCCGGCCTGGAGTTCATTGTGGTAGGGGACAGGCAGCCCACTGCTGGGACCCCCAACCCCAGGCCAGGCCAAGCCCTCTGCACACCTTTAGCATCTCATGGTATATTCTGGGAGAACAAGTGTTTCCTCTCTCATACACCCAGTGTGCTTCTCAGGTCTCTGGAACCATCTGGAAATTAAGTGAACTTCCTTAACTTTTTAGCACACAACTCCAGAAGGAACTGTCCACCGTCCAGAGAGAGAAACTGAAGATCAGAGCGTGCTGGGTATGCAAGGTAACACGGAAACGCCTGGTCCAGGCTGTCAGTCACTACTCAAGCCAACAGCAGAGGCAGGATGGAATCACAGATGAGCGTGGAGAGCAGCAGGTCAACCACAAACTTCTGCTGTGTGATCCCCCATAAACCAGCTGCTTCTATTGGGGAGGATGAAGATTACATGGGAAATTAGGCAGAAGGAATAGGCAGTTGGGGCTGGGGTGGGACTCCATTGTTTGGGCAACAAGGTTGTTCATCTTTCCATAATAATAGGCAGTTCTAGGGTAAGAGTGGACTGCATTCCAAGCTGACTCCCAAATTCAGGGGGTATACAACTCCCAACCAGGTTAGAATGAGCTTTCTTTTTCTTTTTTCAATTTTAGTGATTTTTTTTAAAGAGAGGAAGGGAGAAGGATAGAGAGCTAGAAACATTGATGAGAGAGAAACATCGATCAGCTGCCTCCTGCACACTTCCCACTGGGGATGTGCCCACAACCAAGGTACATGCCATTGACCGGAATCAAACCCGGGACCTTTCAGTCCACAGGCTGATGCTCTATCCACTGAGCCAAAGCAGTTAGAGCAGAATGAGCTTTCTTTAACCAAAATGAAGCAATCATAGTTAACAGAGCATGATTAATATTTCTTATAACTAAGAGCTAGTCCCCAATATTCTATTTCTGTCCCTAAGAAAACTACGAAGAATTCTCAGATTCCTTATTTGAAGGGACTGCATCTCCTTTGATTTTCCCCCTTGAAGTGAACTAGACTGAGTAGCACAAAAACCAGCTGAGGTGAGCCCCTTGATGAGGCCCCGTTGAGCCCGTTTAGATTATTCCTGTTTTGTCCTGACCTTCCACCTGGCTGACCCTGCCGTACTCTCCACTGGGCTTGTTATATAAAGGAGCACAGAATGGACCGATTTCGAGGCTGGGATTTTTCTACCAAGTGATGGTCATCTCCAGGGACAGGAGGAGAAGGAAGGCCACAGGGACATAAATGTGAATCCCATGCAGATGTCAAGCCAGGTCCATTCTCATTCCTTATTGGGTGATGGAGCTGCCGGCTACCTCTCCAAGTCAATCCAATCGTTAGTAAACAGGTTCTTGGAAATGTCTGGCTGGGTGCCCAGTTTGAATATTTTTAACCTCCTGGACCGATGGACAGAGGAATGATTTCAACTGCTGGCAGGGAAAGTGGGGTCATGAGAACTGTGCTTCCCTTATTTGGCTCTGTGGTGAAAGACCCCTCCTTCTCCACTTCACCTGTCAAAATTCTGACTTCCTCCGTCACCTGTCCACTCACAACTAATCCTTTCTTTGTCTCCTGTTTTCCCATTTCTCTCTATTCCTCGTCTTTCATGCTTGACTCACCTTCCAACTCTGAGAAATCTTTGGTTTCTGTTCCAGACCATGAGATGTTAGCTCCATATCGGTGTAGATCAGGGAAAGGGTTGCCAGGCAGTGACCTTTGCTTCCCAGGGGAAAGGCGTAGCCTGCCCGTGGTACCTGGAGTCTTCTTTTCAATTCTACCTTCCCAACCACTCCTGCAGCCACATGCACCTACCTCTCTGCCCCCAACTCTTGGGAACAGAAGTGGAGAACTTGGGAGCCCAGATTTGTACCTCATATTCCTTTGGAAAGTAAAGGAAATGTTAGAGCCCTGTCCGTGTGGTTCAGTTAGTTGAGTGTCAATCTACGAACCAGGAGGTCATGGTTTGATTTCTGGTCAGGGCACATGCCTGGGTTGCGGGCTCAATCCCCAGTAGGGGGCATGCAGAAGGCTGCCAATCAATGTTCCTCTCATCAGTGATGTTTCTCTCTATCCCCTCTCCTTTTATCTCTGAAATTAATGAAAACATACTGTATATGTATATTTTTAAAAGGAAATGTTAGAGGTCACAGGAGAAAACCAGGGGCCCGTAGGTGGAAACAGCTTGCAGGCATTTAGAAACCTGTACAGTTTCTTCCAAAAATTTGAATTGGTTATAAACATTTAAAAACCAACTTTTCACTAAAATCGACTGTTCTAGCGTCTCTTAAAATGCAATCATATTTGAACACACACGGTGTCATGGCATCAACCTGCTGGAGCTGAAGGGGGCAGGCCCGCTCTCCTCTGCCCGTTTTCACCATTCCCTATTGCATGAAACCACCTGCTTCAGCTCCTTCACACCTGCCTGACACCTTCATGCCAGGCCTGTCTGGTGGTCACCTCTGCTCTGAGTAGGGCTTCTCAATTATCCCCTCTGAAGGACCTTTAAGATGAGGGAACGTGAACCATTTTCCTAGGACTTCCAGAGCAGCCCACAGTAGTCTGTTACAAGCCCGAAATGTCTTTGAAGTATGTATTTTAGAGTTAAAAAGTGAACATTTTTATTCATGCTAAATGCTTTATATAGTTTTGGTATAAAAATAATTTATCTCCCCACCAAATCTTAAAAGTAAAATTGGCTCTCTGGACGGTGTGGCTCCAAACCCTCCTCACCATGTCACCCATGAATAGCCCGATGCAAATAGCACGACACTCACGACAGGAGGCAAAGACAGGTATGGAAAGAAAGACATGGAGATGGAGGGAGAGTCAAGAAGAGGAAAAGACTCTCAAAGACACTGAGTCTGAGACACAAGCTCTCTCTGACCCTAAGTCAACCCTCATGCCCTGGTGCAGGTCAGCCCCTGAGAAGTTTGTAGACACCCCTGAGGACGCTGGGCAGGTGTTAAGAGTGGTGACTCAGAGTGAAAGCAAGTATCAAAACAAGAGCCAGGCCAAGTAAGGGAGAGGTGAGAGGCTAAGGGCAGCCAAGTGTGGTCAGACAGGAAAAAAGGTCTTGGGACGAGGAGAGACGCGTGGCACAGGGAGCTGAGGGCATTTGCCCTTTGCCCCACTGTGCCCGTCTTTGTTTACTTCCTCTTACCACCCCTGCTTGAGAAAAATGGGTAGAGAGTTATTTTGATCACCTGAGATGAGAGGGTTTTTTTTTTTTTCCAGAATGGCTGCATCTCTGGCCATGGCAGAGCAAAGGAGGATAAGCATCAGTTTTATGGGCAGAAATAGAAAACTGGGAACTAGCTATGGTTATGGGAAATATGAATCATGCTCTGTTAACCTTGATTGCCTTGTTCTGAGTAAAGAAAGCACATTCTAACCTGTCTGGGAGCTGTACGCCCCCGGGACCTGGCAGCCAACCTTGGAATGCGGTCCATCCCCAGTCAAGAACTAACTAACATCACGGAAAGATGAACAACCTTGCTGCCCAAACAATGGAGTCCCGCCCCAGTGTCTCCTCCCCGCAGCCCACTTGGCCCACCTCCCCAGATTCCTGCTTCCCCATGTAATCTTTGTCCTACCTGATATAAGCATCTGGCTTATGGTGGGGGCAGAGCAGATGGGTGTGGGTGACCTGCTGCTCTCCGGAGCTGCCAGCAGTCTTGGAATACAGGCTCACACACGACTCAACCTATCTCAGCTTAACAGGAAGCCCAGACCCATTGATTGTCCAGTCACACCAGGGCTTGCCCCTATGTACAAATGGGATCTTATCCATTTTCTAGGTGAGTTCGTTTCCCCCATCCCTTCCACAAGGCAAAGACAGGCCTAACTAATCTCCCTCCTGTTCTAATACTGTCCATACTGTCCTGCGTGCAACAAAGAGGGTTAGATGCCCGGCCAGCATGGCTCAGTGGTTGAGCATTGACCTATGAACCAGGAGGTCACAGTTTGATTCCAGGTCAGGGCACATGCCTGGGTTGTGGGCTCCATCCCCAATGTGGGGCGTGCAGGAGGCAGCCAATCAATGATTTTCTCTCATCCTTGATGTTTCTATCTCTCTCTTTATCTCCTTTCCTCTCTGAAATCAATAAGATATATAATCCAATATAATAAAAGAGTAATATGCAAATTGACCATCACCCGAGACATCTAAGCCACGCCCACCAGCCAATCAGAGCGGCTGTATGCAAATTAGCCCAGCCAAGATGGAGGCCAGCAGCTACAGAGCTAGAGCAAACCAGAGGCTTCTGTTGCAACTCCCTGCCTAGGCTGGCTGAGCCTCTGCTCACGGTAACAATGTTTCAATTATAGAAGCCACGGAGCTGAAACAAACAGGAGGTTTCATTACTGGCCTAGGCCTCAGCTTAAAGCAACAGTGTTTCAATTATCTAAACTAATAAAAACATAATATTGAAATTGACCATTCTTCGGGACACCTAAGCCACGCCCACCAGCCAATCAGAGCGGCTGTATGCAAATTAACCCAGCCAAGATGGAGGCTGGCAGGGCAGCTCTGCACTGGGAGCTTCCGTGGCCAGCACAGCTGTGCTGGGTGTGTCAGCTCAGTGGGGGGGGGTCTGGCCCAGGGCCTCCTCAGGGCATCCAGGAGCGCTCGTCCCAGGTCCACTGCCTGGCTCCGCCCCCCAGGGGCCTCTGCAGGGTGTGCAGGAGCAGCTGTCCTGGGTCTGCTGCCTGGCTCTGCCCTGGGGGCCTCCTCGGGGGCATTCGGGAGCATCTGCTGCACAGTGCGGAGCATCCAAAGCCAGTCCACTGCCCAGCTCCACCCCGGGTGTGTTTGCTCAGCAGCAGGGCCCCACCGAGGGATCCTGCACCAGCGTCCACCCCTGGCTCGCCACCCAGCTCTGCACCAGGTGTGTCCCCTCAGCGGTGGGGGCCCACCAGGCTTGTGTGATCGTGGGCCCTCCGGTGGGAAATGTGCAGGCCTGCACTCACCAGCCCTCCCACCCCCCAGTGCACGAACCCTGAAGGGGCTGTGGGCAGCCTGAAAATGGCCCTCAGCCCCTCACCCAGGCTGGCCAGGCATGCCAGCAAGTGGATATCTCCCCCGAGGTGTCCCAGACTGCAAGAGGGCACAGGCCGGGCTGAGGGACCCCCACCACCCGAGTGCACAAATTTTTGTGCACCGGGCCCCTAGTATATATTAAAAAAGAGTGTTAGAGACAAGACTAGGGTATTTTCTCCCTCTGTCTGTTGTACACCAAGAGAAAAGGAACCACAGGATGAGGAAGAAGCAGGGAGGCAAGGGGCCTGGTTTGGGGAAGTCCAGCCCACAGCAGAGGATGCTGGAGGAGAGGAGGTGTAAGAGTGGAGAACAGTCCCAGAGTCAGAGGTCATGGGGCAGCCCCTCCACGTTGGTCAAAACCAGGCTGAGAAGTCCCTGGACTCCGTCCTCCCAAGTGCTGGGTTCCCAAGCTGATTGCACTTAACCTCTCAGTTGGGGTTGGATGCTTGTCTTCACAATTACTCCCAGTAGGGCTCCAGGAAAAACCTCCATTCCCTCCAGGGTACAAAATAGCAAATTAAGTCCTGTTGGGCAAAAGCTTTTCTGAGGTGACAGAGGAAGCTAGAATTTCTTATTTCCAGCTTTCTGGTCCCAAATAACCTGGCCTGGGGTGGTGGTGGGGCGGGGGGGAACCTCGCCTTGGCCAGGTGGCTCAGTTGGTTGGTGCGTCACCCACGACACCAGGAGACCGTGGGTTCAGTTAGGGTCAGGGCACATACCTAGGTTGCAGGTCCCATCCCTGGTCGGGGAGGGAATAGGAGGCAACCAATCAATGTTTCTCTCTCATATTTATCTCTCTCTCAAATCAATAAAAGCATACCCTCAGGTGAGGATAAAATAAAAATAAGCCCTGCCAGTGTGGCTCAGTGGGTGAGCATTAACCTATGAGCCAGGAGGTTATGGTTCATTTCCTGGTCAAGGCACATGCCTGGGTAGCAGGCTTGATCTGCAGCCAATTGATGATTCTCTCTCATCATTGATGTTTCTCTCTCTCTCTCCCTTCCGCTCTAAAATATATATAAGAAAAAAGTGAGCCTCAACCTAGCCAGGGAGCTCAGTTGGCTAGAGCATCATCCAATACACCAGGGTTGCAGGTTGGATCCCCAGTCAGGGCAGATACAAGAATCAGCCAATTACATATACTAGAGGCCCAATGCAGGAAATCCGTGCAAGGGGCTCGACCCTCCCAGCCCTGGCTGCGTCCAGAAGGTCATCTGGAAGGCTGTCCAGAGGGTCGTTCAGCTGTCTGGTCTAATTAGCATATTATCCTTTTATTATTATAGATCAGTAAAATTATATATGTATATGTTAAATATATTTTTATTGATTTCAGAGAGGAAGGGAGAGGGAGAGAGAGAAACATCAGTAATGAGAGAGAATCATTGATTGGCTGCCTCCTGCACACCAGCTACTGAGGACCGAACACACAAGCCGGGCATGTGCCCTGACCAGGAATCAAACCTGACCTCTTGGTTCATAGGTCAAAGCTCAACCACTTGCTGGCTGGGCAATAAAATTATACTTTAAAAAAAAAAAAAAAAAGAACCAATCAATGAATGCATAAGTGGAACACCAAATCGATGTTTCTCTCTCTAAAAATCAATCAATAATTTTTTTTTTTAGTCAGCCTCACTAGGGGAAAGGTTAATGGAGAAGGGGTTACCAGTGGTCTGGCCACATTAGGTAACTGAGCTCCAGCATTCCTCTCCATCTCATTTCTCTTCTCTGTCCTCTCACCAGATAGATAGGAGGGGAAGTAGAAGAAGCCCCACCGGCTTCTTCCTCAGTCAGAAATGTCTTGGTGATCTGCCTGAGTTGAGTCCTAGCTTGTGACCTTGAATTCTGCTATAGGAGTTATCTCCTTTCTTGCTAGTGGATGGAATTGCTGATTCTCCTACGACTAAGCTGGAGCAGGTTCTTGGAAAGGACTGGCCGGGTGCCGGAGTTATCTTTAGCTCCCTCATGCTGAAAGTAAGATGGGGAAATCCAGCAGATGGAAGGAGGTTAGCAAAAGCTGACCTCAGAACCACCTGGGCTCTTGCAGGTGGAGCAACATCAGCGAGAAGGATTCCTAGTGGACACTCCAATCCAAATCCTGTTTCATTCATGAGGAATTTGAGGCTTCAGACTGGACATCGCTTTCCCAAGGACGCGAAACTACAGAGTGGTGAAGCGAGGACCACGCACCAGGGCTCTGCCCAGCTGAGATGACAGCCCTTCCCCTTGGTGTAGTTCTTAATCAGTTTGGGCTTCCAGCCACCCTGCCTTCCTTTCAAAGTTCAAGCAATCGTTATTGTCTTTTCCTCACCAAACCAAGCGCGTCCTGCCCATCTGACATCTGACCCTCCAAAGCTCTTTGGTCTCCACTCCTGATCTTCTAAACTTCATGCTGCATCCCGGCCTCCCATCCAGCTCTCCCTCAAACCCCCCGAGACCCTGCAGGTACATTTGCAGACCCCACTCTCACGCTTCCTGCTCACGGTGGGAGGGGACCAGGAGGCTGGTAACAAATGGTGGGAAAAGATTGGACTCTTGCCAGAGAACCTACCCGGCCTGAGGCCAGTGCCGCCCAGGCTGTGGGCATGGGAGCAACCTGTTCAACATAAGCCAACCCTAGCAAGCACCCCACGGGTCCTCTCGAAATGGTTATAAGAAGGCCTCAACCTCTAACCTTTCTCTTGGTCCTCCAGAAGAAGAGCAGCTCTGACTGTTTATTGTGCCTTAGCAACCTCGGCCTGCCTGACAGAGCCTGTGGAAAGTGGGGGAGAGGTCAGTGGAAACAGACTAGCTCATGCCTGGAACCGCTCCGGAATCTGGGGAAGCGGCTGGGTCCCATGCCTCTGGCTTTGCTCTGCAAGGTCACCTGCCAGCAGAGGCAGGAAGCCAGACGGGGAAGAGTCCAAGAATGGTCCGATTTTCTGGGTACTTTGTCCTTGAGGTGATACATCTGATCCCAAGTGGTCACTCTAACCTTTGTCCTCCTTTTCCCTGTTTCAGGGGCAGAGGATGCGTGTGCATGAGGCGCACAGGGGTGGAGGGGAGAAGGAGGGCCGGGATGTATTCCTCCTCTACTGTCTCTTGTCTAGAATCTTCTTCGTTCCCATTCTTTAAGTTCCCAGGCTGGGCGTCGGTGAGGTATAGGGCATTGTCTAGGACACCAACAAAGACACAAATATGGCTGGCCAGGTGTGGAAGGGTGTGTGTGAGGGCGGAGGGGGCAGAGGGAAAGGGTACAGAAGATTTTTCAGTGTCTTTGGTTCTGTTTCTTGCAGATTTCTCCCTAGTCATCTCACAGGCTATAGTGTGACTGGGAAACCCCAGGGGCAGGCCCCCACTCCACTTACAACACCTCACAGAGCTAGAAAAAGAAACACATCAGTCATCACAAATTACTCAATAACTGGAATGTTCTGTTTCTATTCCAGTCTCCTTCTCTGTTCTCTTGGCTGCTTCTACTGTAACACCTACTACTGCATCCATATGAGGCTTTTAAGGGCCTTCCCTCAATGCAGTCACGGCCCCTATTCATTCTTTGCAACAGGGTCAGAAAGGTCTAATATAAGGTTGCCACTCTCTGTCACTTGATGCTGCAGGGAATTCAGTGTGCCAGCCTGAATAAGGTTGGGAATTTCTTTTTTATTTTGATTGATTTAAAAGAGAGGGAGAGAGAGACAGAGAGAGAGAGAGAGAGAGAGAGAGGGAGAGGGAGGGAGGGAAAGAGAGAGAAGTGTGAATTTGTTGTTCCACTTATTTGTGCATTCCTTGGTTGATTCTTTTTTAAAATATATTTTATTGATTTTTTTACAGAGAGGAAGGGAGAGGATCAGAGAGTCAGAAACATCGATGAGAGAGAAACATCGATCAGCTGCCTCCTGCACACCCCCTACTGGGGATGTGCCCCCAACCATGGTACATGCCCTTGACCGGAATCGAACCTGAGACCTTTCAGTCTGCAGGCTGATGCTCTATCCACAGACTCAAACTGGTTACGGCCCTTGGTCGATTCTTATATGTGCCCTGACTGGGGATCGAACCCACAACCTTGGCAGAGCAGGGGCAACACTCTAACCAACTGAGCTATCTACCAGGGCAGGGAATTTCCAGAAGGTTCTCCAGCATCCTATTTTTATGGCTTTCAGATGTGCTATCTGTGCTTGTCTCCTGAGTCAGTCCTTACTCTGCACACGCAGCTAGCCTGTGACTGCTGCATGTCAAGTGGCTGGAACCAATCAGCTTATCAAGGGCTTTCTCAGAGCCAATCAGAGCCGAGGGAAGTGACCTCACCCAAGGGAGAGCTGTGTAGGCGAGGAAGCATCAGAGCTGTGTGTCCCTAAGTCACTCCACTCCACCCCACCCTCCTTAGTTCCTGTAAAGCAACACCACCTACCCGCTCCCTCCCAAAGAAGGAAGTGAGAAGGGCTAACTGAATTCCACAATGGAAGAACAAAACAAAACAAAACAAAACAAAACAAAACACTGCAACTTAGCCACACAATGGCTTCTAGAAGCAGAGAACAGAGTACTCAATGGGCTTCACCTACACAGACTATTCCAAGTGGTGTCTCCGGGGCCTGGAAGCGGGCAAGAAGACTCAGCACCTCCCCCCTCTTCCCTCTCCACACCTGGCTTTCTTGACTCTCCCCACAAAAATAGCTGCAATCATTCTCTGTAAACAAGGACAAGCTCAAGGCCAAGTGTGGGAAAGAGAAGGGCCCGCGTCCCTGTGAACACATGAGGACAGGCACAATCCTGTCCTGTGGCCAGAGGCCCAGACATCAGCTGCTCTTCAGGGCCAGCGCTGTTCTCTACTGCTCTGCACAGCCCCTCAGATAAGCTTCTTGAATGTTCCTGGCAAGGCTAGATTGGGGGCACATGTCCCACCATTGGGGTGGGCAGGAAGGGAAAAAGACAGGAAGGCTGTAACCCCCAGGTGTCCCCCTGGACTCTGACAGGGAAGGAGAGAATGTCTCAGCGAGGCATCCCCTTCATTCCTCCCACCCTCTCCCACCAGGCCTCACCCTGGACAGGAAGACAGATTTTTTTAAAAAAGTTTTTATTTAAAAATATAAAACTGGCCTTACTCCTCCTAACGGCTCCCATCCCCAATTATCTCCACAAAGAATTATAAAAATTGGGTACAGCCATGTGTACAGCTGGGTCAGGTCTAACAGTTCCAGTTCTTCTTTCGACCCCCTTTCCCCCTGTCATACAAGCAGACGTTGGTCCTCTGTCCTTTCGCCAAGATCTCAGAAGTGACACAAGGGTAGAGGCAGGAAAGAGAGCTCTCTGTCGCCACTCTCCATTTCCGTCTCCACAGACCAGACAGGTTATCAGGACACCGAGGGAAAGACTGCCTTGTCCACAAAACCAGCGACTCTGTATCCGACATCAGAAAGATACGAAGGTCCAGGGTGCTGTTGAGGGTCCCTATTCAGTAGATAGCCTCATCCATATTGTCATCACTGTCAACCCCAAAGTCCTCTCCATTGTCGAAATACGACATGATGTAATCAGTTTCCTGTAACAGAAAGTAAAATCAGGCATGCTTTTGGCCTTCTCCTTCCTCCCTGCGCACCCGGTCCCTTTCCTCCCAACCACACACCCTCCAGGCCTGGAAACCCCGTCCAGCTATGGCAAGCTCGGTGGAAGAGCCTGCGGACAGATACAGTGGCTTACCAGGGGTGTTCAGAGTTGAGATCCCCAGAGCTAATGAAAGCAAGAAGGAAGGCAAGAAGGCAAGAGAGAGGAACTGCGGGTGAAAGAGGGCTCCTCACCTCCTCATGTTCTTCTTCATCATACTCCTCTTCTTCTTCCTCCTCCTTCTCCTCTTCTTCTTTCTCCTCATCTTCCTCTGAAGTTACTTCTTCCTCCTTCTTCTCCAGGGTCTTTTTTTTTAATTTTAGATTTTGTATTGATGTGTAGAGAGAGAGAGTAAGGGAGAGGGAGAGAGAAACATCATTCATCAGCTGCCTCCTGCATGCCCCTCACCAGGGATTGAGCCCAACCAACTGAGCCACACCGCTAGGGCCTTCTCCAGAGTCTTATGTGAAGATGAGTAGGAAGACAAACTCAGACTCAGCACACAGAAGGGGAAAAGGGAGGCACACACGGGCTGAAGAGGAGGGCGTGGGCCTGGCCTCAGGTGGTCTCGGTGCACCTTTCCTCCTACCTCTAGTTTTTGTATTGTTTCCTCTTTATCTTCTGTGGTCTTGGGGGGTCTCTTGGGAAGTAGAATGGTGGTCCCTGGTGAGAAGATCAAAAATTGAACCATCAGCCTGGAGGGTGTGGCTCAGTGGTTGCATGGCAACCTGTAAACCAGGAGGTCACAGTTCAATTCTTGGTCAGGTGCATGCCCTGGACTAGGGCTCAATCCCTAGTAGGGGGCATGCAGGAGGCAGATGAGTGATGACTCTCTCTCATCATTGATGTTTCTATCGTTCTCTTCCTCTGTGAAATCAATATATATACATTTTTTAAGTGAACCATCAGAGAGCAAACTTCCTACGTTTCTACCACCTTCCTGCAAAGACCATGTCACTCTACTGCCCTCATGTGGCCACCAAGGTGCCCAGCAACAACCCTGGGTGCTTCCAGTAGGATAGGAGGAGGGCAGGAGAAATCTCTTTTCCCCTCTTTTTCCAGACACACTCACGCTCCTTCTGTAGCTTCCGCACTCGGATCCTTAGCTCCCGGGGTAGACGTCGCCAATCTGGGAAGAGTGGGAAAGTAAAAGTCAGTGCGACCCTGCCTGGGGTGGAGGGGGACTTCTGGGAACGAGGACTGGTTCTAGAGATAAGGGTTGCGATGAAGGTGAGGAAGGAAGGGGTTGGGTCAAAGTTGCTTGGAACAAAACTGTAGCTTGGATGCCTCCAGGGGAGTGAGGGCTACTTAATATGTTTTTAGGCAGAAACTGAGTGTGTTTACGAGTATATATAAGGGTCCAGTTTGTAAATACCGAGGGGGGTGGCGGGGGGACAGAAGAGGGTGGTGGGGTGGCGGCCAGCGTGGAGACATTTGAAGAAGAGCAGTCAATGAAAGGACCCATCACCTACCAGGGTTCCAGTCGATGGCACTGTCAATCGGCCCTGACATCTGATATTTGTCTGAGTAACGCTCCACATCTGAGGGGTCAGAGGTCAAGGGTCAAAGTTTTATCCTCCCCGAGGCCGAGACGGGGTTGTGCCTGAGGCCCCAGCCCTCTCAATACTTAGGAATTGTCTGTTCCCTCAGCCACACCCAGAGCCCAGGGGGTCAGTGAGGACCCTCAATAGTCTGTAACCTGTCCCTTTCCACCTAAAAGTATGATGTTTTTTTGTTGTTATCTCCCTTAACCCAAAAGCATGAGTCTACCAAGAGGGAGTGATACAGTGAAAAATATACTCGAAAGCAAGGAACCAGGGCTCCCCTATTCCCGTTGCTCCTTGTTCATGGGGCTGAGCTTCCACTTCTAGGGAGTTCTGTACTTCCACAGCAGTTAATACATATCCCAGGCCTCTTCCAGTCCCTCTTGGTCTCCTCGACTTCGCCACGATCCACTAACCAAAAAGGCAACCCTTTAGTTAGCAGGGTATCTCAGGGGCCTAACACCAGCCCCCTTCTGATTGGTTGGCACCTGTAATATCCAGACGGTTAAAAATTATAACATATCCCCCCTTCATACGGGTGCAATACGTCACCTCCTGCTGTCCCAAGACTATTGTGAAACGCAAAAACAAATCATGGACACTGTCACGTGTTTTGAATTCAGGGGTGATTATTATGATCTCTCCAACTGGACGGTGAGTGTCCTGTGCCGCTCCTGGCATCGCTGGCTCCCAGTAGGCACTGCCCCGGGAGGCCCTCGGGACGTGATCCTAGCATCCGACTGACCTCTCTTGGGGACAGCTGGCCGGATGAAGTAGGGGAGCTGCCTCATGGCCCCTCGCAGCTCCTGCTTCAGTGCCAGGACATACTCCCCTTCCTCTCCTGAGGGCAGAGGCACAGGGCGGAACTCCAGGGGCTAAGGAGACAGGGGCAGTGGTCAGTCCGGGGAGAAAATGCTGGAGTACAAATCCAGGCGGGTGTCTCCCCCGTTCAATCCCATGCTCCTGCTAAGCAAAGGGCCAGAGAGAAAAAGGGAGCAACATAACATTTTGAAAGCTGGGGAGCCAGGGCTGTGAGAAGTCAGGGTAGACACTTCCTTGCCTGGAGATCAGCCATGGGAGCTGTGCATAGAGACAGGGAAGAGCAAGATAAGGATGGTTTCATGACGGCCCAGGAGACACTCAGGTTCACATACTAGTACAGGCAGCAAGGGGCACTTGCGAGGCCTGGGAGGGGGGCAGACACTCACTGGGAAGAGTGGTGAAGGCTGCAGGGTGGGTGGGGGCAGAGCATCCCCCTTCCCAATACCCACAGCCTCCATGTTGAAGGTCAACTGGCCGCGGCCCCGGCCCCGGCCCCGGCTGGCCATGGTGGAAGCGGCCTGGGTATTCAGCGATCCGATGAGAAATACCTGAAGATAAAAACAAAGACAAAAAATAAGGAGAATAGATAGGAAACCAGGGAGGTACACGACACTCTTTTGTTCCTGGGACCTGAAAAGCCAGTGCAATTCGAGAGGTTTCATTGAGAAGGCGAAGGCCGGGCAGAGTATTTCTGGAAATACAAACATGGATGAGACGTGGTCTCAACCAGACAGATAATTGCAATATTGTGTAACTGCAGCACAAAGGGGAAAGCGATTCGATCCTTGGCTAAAACTCCCCTGCATCCCTAAGACAATCTGATGTTTATCACCATCTGCAGTTCATAGGACCTTTTAATTCTTTCTCTCCCTGGCTTTCCAAACCCAACCAAGCCCCAATTCAATCTAATGCAATGCATTTCAACAACACGTTTATTCAGAATATGCCATGAAAAAAATAGTATGACAGGCACTGGAGGGGCACAGAGGTAACTCATCCGTCTCTGTCAGTGGTGGGCATGTGGGGGGTACTGGAGGGGGCAGGCAGGAGAACCGTTACAATCAAATTGATCTTTTAAAACACCACTCGGGAGCACAGAAGTTAGAATTGGAAGGACCCACAGAGCTATCTAGCCCAAACCCCCTCCGAGTGTAGTACTCCACTCGGTAAGCTGTGAGTCATTCTGCATCTGGTGGTATTTTCCTAAAGAGAGGGTGTCCATTCTCCCCCATGGCAGCCCATCCCACTGGGATTGACTCTGATGAATCAAAAGCTACTCTTGCTATTGAACTGAACTCTGCCTCTTGTCATCATCAGACTTGCGGGGACAGAAAGATGCAGCTAGCATGGGGGGTAAAGTCACTAAGTGAAAACGAAACTTGCCCGGCCCGGTGTGGTTCAGTGGTTGAGCACGGACATATGCACAGGTTGTGGGCTGGATCCCCATTGTGGGGCGTGCAGGAGGCAGCCGATGAATGATTCTCTCTCATCATTGATGTTTCTATCTCTCTCTCCCTCTCCATTCCTCTCTGAAATCAATAAAAATATATTTAAAAAGAAAATGAAACTTGAAAAAAAGAGTGATACCCCAGTAGCAAGGAACATACCTAGCACCCAGATCTTGGTTTCTAATACTATTTTCTAATAAATGGAACCAAGGCTTCTTGAAGAAATGGCTAATTCTAGGACTGGGACAGGAAATATACACCATGAGCCTGAATGCCTTCTAGTGCCAGTAAGTGCTAAGACAACAACAGCAAACAAAAAAACCCACCACACACTGATGGAGCTACAACCATGGAGCTTACGAATTAAGTGAAAGAGCTACCAATGGCCAGCGCCGGAACAATTTGAACAATAACATAGAGTAGTATTGGATTGTTACTCCAAAGCATAAACTAAATATCTAGTTAGTATAAGTAAACTAGAGGCTCAGTGCATGAATTCATGCACCAGTGGGGTCCCTCAGCCTGGCCTGCAGGATCGGGCAGAGACAGGCTCCCCAACTTCCCTTGAGGGGTCTAAGATTGCAGGCCAAGTTGAGGGACCCCACCAGTGCACGATTGGGGCCAGGGAGGGATGTGGGAAGTTGGCCAGCCAGGGAGGGACCACGGGAAGGCCCTGGGGTATGTTTAGTCTGTCTCACTCAGTCCTGATCAGCCAGAACCCAGCAGCAAGCTAACCTACCAGTCGGAGCGTCTTCCCCCTCGTGGTCAGTGCACGTCATAGCTACTGGTCTACCGGTCAGTGCACATCATATGAGTGGTTGAGAGGCCTTAGTGTATCATTAGCATATTATGCTCTGGTTGAACGGACGACCAGACACTTAGCATATTAGCCTTTTATTATATAGGATGACTGAATAAATCAATTCATGGGGGAGAAAAAACATCTCTCATTCAGAATTCCAAATCCATTATGTAGACTC
Source organism: Murina feae (assembly GCA_004026665.1). Lineage (NCBI taxonomy): Eukaryota > Metazoa > Chordata > Mammalia > Chiroptera > Vespertilionidae > Murina > Murina feae. Next base: position 28,215 of record PVJC01006879.1, on the reverse strand, counting down.
CCCTAAAGACAGAGGGTAGAACTCCCCTCTCCTTAAGTGTTGGCTATGTCTGGGGAATTTTGTCCAAAATGTACAGTTTTTGAAAGGGTAGGATAGTAACTTTACAGTGGAGAAACTGGACAAACACTAACCACTTCAGTCAGGTGACCAAGGTCAGTATCAACAGTCGTAAATCATGTCAAGAATATGTACCCTTAGTACTGAAGTGATGAAATGGCACTTCACCACCCTACCTCTGTGAGCCCCTCACCCACATCCACAGCCCCAGTCCACTCAAGGGGAAAACATCGGACAAGTCCCCGCAGAAGAGCATCCTCTAGGCCTGGGTACTCTCTAACACTGCCCGTCCCCCAAAACAGGGGAGGTCCACCCTTCCATCGGAAAAGGGGAGAGCAGTCCTCGTGGTAGGTAGGATTCTTAAAAATAAAGAACACTATCCCTTTTGTTTTCTGATTCGAGAAGTAACATACCTTTATTCTGGAAACTTGGAAACATAAAGGTGTAAAGAAAAAAATACTAATTATTTCATGACGACCACCATCTACTAATAACCATTATTAACATTTTAACATTTATCCTTTTAATTTCGCTTCCATGTGTATAAATACATATACGTGTACATACACACACACACATGCACGCACGTGCGCGCGCACAATAGGACCATGACAACTAAATGTGATGTAGTATACCGATGGCATCCCGGAACAGGAAAAGAGCAATAGGTAAAACTAAGGAGGTGTGGAACAAGTGTGCCTTTCAATCATTACAATGCACCAACATGGTTTCATAACTGTAACTTACGTACCATACGAATACATGATGCTAATAATACGGGAAACTGTTCCAGAACATACAGAAACTTTCCGTACTATCGCTTCAGTTTTTCTGTAAATCTAAAATTGTTTCAAAAAATAAAATCTATTTTGAAAACCCTTGAGTAGCTCTTTAAATCCAGTTTCTCAGACCTTCCTTGCTTTTGATGACCTTGGGCATTTTGAAGGGAACTGGTCAGGAATATGATAGGATCCTCCTCTGCTAGAATTTGTCTCCTGTTTTTCTCCTGATTAGATTGGGGCTAGGGACTTGGGGGAAGAGAATCACAGAGGTAAAGTACCATTGCATCACGTCATATTAAGGGTTCATAGTAACAGCTTGTTAGAGAACAATAAGAAATAAAAACAGTATATAATTAAGATCTCTTAAATTAGTGATTCATAATGTAATTGTTCCCACAGTCCAGAGAAGGGAGAAAACTAGGAGGTCTGGGATGGTGAGGGAAGGATTTATAAATAACAAAGTCTCAAGTTTGGAAGAGCACTTAGAAGTCATGTATTCATTCATATAACAAATATGTATTGAGCATCTACTACATGCCAGATATAATGCTAGATAATGGGGATCATAGTGACTCCTCTAGACTTGCATCCTTCCTCTGATAAACCATATTTAGTGCATTGTTATTCATCTTCTATTTAAACATCTTTAATGAGAGAACGCTCTATCTCACTTTGTACGTCCTTTCATTTTTGGATATTTGTGCTTCAATGAATATTCAACAAACACTCTGGACAAAGAAATAACATGGCTAAATAAAGGGCATTTTACAAAAGATGAGTTATTAAAAACATTTTAAAATTATTATAAAGTAATCTATGTTGCAAACATACACACACATTTATGAATAAAAATGTTCTTAAAGGATATACATTAATTTAAGGTGTGTTTTGGGGGGTGGTTGTTATTTGCAATTTAAGGTTTTCTTCTATACTGTTTTGATAATGAGAAAAAAATGTTGATTTAAATTTTTAAAATACATACTAACAATATTAGATGACACTAGTAACATGTAGCAGGAAGGAGAGGGTAAAAGAATATGTGTCTGAGAAACTTGGAAAGATTCAAGTCCAACTACCTCGAGAAACTGTGAAGAAAGAGCTGGCTGTTAGTTAACAGATTGCATGGTGACCTGATTGACCGAGCATGTCAGGGAAGAGAGGAGGACTGGACCCCTGGAGTAAGACCCATCACCATGTCTTCAGCCCTTTCAAGGGAATGAACACTCCCATTGCTAGCTCTGGTCTCTTTCCACTTGACAGGCAATGGAGAGGGGAGCTGGGTTTTTGTTTGTTTTTAATATATTTGTATTGACTTCAGAGAGAAAGGGAGAGGAAGAGATAGAAACATCAATGATGAGAGAGAATCATTGATCAGCTGCCTCCTGGACGCCTCCTACTGGGGACAGAGCTCACAACCTGGGCATGTGCCCTTGACTGGAATCAAACCCAGAACCCTTCAGTCCGCTGGCCTACGCTCTATCCACCGAGCCAAACCCACCAGGGCTCGGGGTGTGGGTGAAAGGGCTGTTTTGATTGCAAAGCAGCCAGGAGTTAGGAAAAGGCCACGCGTTTGAGGTTAGACAAGTCGAACTCCATTTCCACATACGGATCAAGTGGCTCCCAACAAAGTGGGGTAAAATAAGACAAAATCTTATCTAATTCAGGCAATAAACTGATGTTTGGGAAACTAACCCATCCATCTCTACCCCACTCAGCTCAGTAATGACAATGAGTCTCTCATACTTAAGATTGTGGTTGTGTCTCAATTCTTGACAGTAAAGTCTCTTATAATCTGGTTCCAAACTACTCTTCTTTAATATCAACTGTCCCCAGTGCTCACCCCTGCATTCTCCCTCCCATAAAACAACAACATCTCACAGACATTATGCTCATCCCCATTCTGTATAACTGTGTGTTATGGTGCAAGTTATTGGGAACAGGTTGAAACAAACATAGAGGAAAACGGTTACATGGCATTTAAGGAAGGCAGTGCATGCCGTGGTGAAGAACAGGAATTTGAATCCCAGTTCTGTCATTTCTTAGCCACATAGCCTTCAGCAATTTTAAAAATATGTCTAAAACTGTTTCCTTCATCCTTAAAAGGGAAATAATAAAAACAAAATCATCTTCATTCATTAAACAAGTATTTACTGAGTGCTTCCTGTGTGCCAGGCGCTGTTCTACGAGACCCAGGGGCTGAGGCCGAGAGCACTCTAAGATTTAGACTTCCCTATATTTGTAGTGAAAAAAATCATCCCAAAAGAATAAATGTGCAAAAGACATGGACAGACAGTTGACAAAAGTCTGACCAATAAAGGACTCTCTACCTGTCAAACTGACGAAGATTTAAATAATCAGGCTGTCAGGAATTTCGTTGAGATGGACACTCTCATAATTCACTGGAACACCATCATCTGAGGGAACAATTTGACCCCTTGAATCAACAGCCTTTTTTATTTTCATACTTTTAGAGAGAGGGAAGGAGAGAGAGAGAAAAAAACGAAAAACTTACAATGGGGTGGAACCTGTAACCTGAGTATATGCCCTGATCAGGAACGCAACCAGCCACACCCTGGTGTACAGGAAGATGCTCCAACTAACTGAGCCGCACAGACCAGCGTTCAACAGCCTTTTCTTACATTCATATCCTTAATCCACTAATCCCATTAAAAATTTTATCCTAAAGAAATCATCAGATATATAGTCTGAGATATAAGTTCAAGGATGTTCATCAAAGAACTATTCATAGTAGTAAAAATCCTAAAATTACTTAAATGGTCCAACAAAAAAAAGATCAAAAATTTTCAAAAGATTCGTTTTAGGCTATTACAAAGTCATAAAAATGACTTTTAAAAAATATTTTTTATTGATCTCAGAGAGGAAGAAAGAGGGAGAGAGAGAGATAGAAACATCGATGATGTGAGAGAACCATTGATCGGCTGCCTCCTGCACGCCCCACGATGGGGATCGAGCCCGCAACCTGGACATGTGCCCTGACCAGGAATTGAATTGTGCCCTCCTGGTTCATAGGTCAACATTGAATCACTGCACCCCCCAGCTGGGCCATAAAAATGACTTTAAATAGTATCTAAAAACAAAATAAATTCACAATATAATGTGAACTAAGGGGGAACATGATAAAAAATTGCATTTATTGTATGACCCTATTTATGCAATATACACACAGATATATGTATACATACAGAAAAGAAATAGAAAGGATACATATTAAAATAGTAATAATGGTTATCACTACAATATGGTTATGAAATAATAGATATTTTTCTTTATACCTTTATGTGTTTGCAAATTTTCTAGAATAAATGTATATTACTTTTGTAATCAGAAAACAAAAGGGAAGGTGTTCTTTATTTTTAAGAATGCTATCATTAAGACTTTCTCGCCTTTCACAATGCAAGTGTGGGATGAGTTTGTCAAGCTATATATTTGTTTAGAATATTGGTTGGATATCAATTGAAGAACAAATATCCAAAAATGGAATGACCCAAAAAGTGAGATAGGGTCATTTTACTAAAGACGATTAAATAGAAGCTGGATAACAATTTACTAAATATGGTTTACCTGTGGAAGGATGCATATGTAGAGTAGATGACTCATTATGATCCCCCTTGTCTGCACTGTCTGGCATATTTATTTATGCTCAATAAATATTTGTTGAATGAATGAATGAGTGAACACAAGATATCTAAGCTTTCTTCCAAACTTGAGATCTTGTGATTCATAAAATGCACACACACACACACACACACACACACACCCGCCCCACTATCCCAGCCTTCCTAGGTTTCTCCCTTCTCTGAACTGTGGGAACAACTATAAAATGAACCACTACTTTTAAGAGACCTTAATTATATACTGTATTGTACTGTATTTTGTCTTTTATGAATTGTTCCCTAACCACATTAGGAGTTTAAATTCTGAATCCCCAATCAATTCCGTTCAATCAACCTTTATGGGGCACTGTGTAGTACGTATTAGAACCTGCCCTACGAAACCTTATATTCTGAGAAGACTGGAAACATTAAAGAGAGAGGGTACGCTGAGTACTCTAATAGAGGTGGACATAAAATGCTAGCATCAGACTGGGAAACAATTTTTAAAAAAAGGTGGTGCAAGAAAGCTACAGGTAGGAAATGGGTAACCTTTTATCTGAGTCTTGAGAGAGATAACGGAAGTCCGTCAGGCCCCAGGGGAGATACTGTGAATAGGTTCGAGGAAAGCTGGTGCCATTGCAGAGTCAGAGGCACGAGAGTGCGTCTTTCCCACGTTCTGCTTCGATACCCGTCGCCTACGGATCAACACCGCAACGGGAGCCCCGGAGAGAAAAGGGGGAGCCAGAGGGGCTGATCAGCAAGCCGGGGAAGCTCTGTCTGTCTGTCTGTCTGTCTCGCAGCTGGCCCAGGCGCAGTCGGTCGGGAACCGCGGGACGGACCTGGTGGGAGCCTCCAGGTGGGAGCCTTACCTGCCGCCCCTCCCCTGCGCCAAGCGGAGGCCGCAGCCAACCTGGGATCCGCTCGTCTTCCTCGAGTCGGGGCCTCTGGGCCCGCCTCCGCGAGCTTCCCATTGGTGAGTTCTCCCCGCCAATCTAGGAGGCCCGCTGGGGAGGCCCGCCCACTGGCAGCCGAGGAGGCGGAGGGAGAGAGGGAGCCACTAGCGGAGGGAGCCGGGGCTGCAGCACCAACCAGGGCTCCATTATTTCCCACCCCGTCCCAGATGCAGGAGCACCCCGTCCCAGATGCAGGAGCACCCCGTCCCAGATGGAGGAGCACCCCGTCCCAGATGCAGGAGCACCCCGTCCCAGATGGAGGAGCACCCCGTCCCAGATGCAGGAGCACCCCGTCCCAGATGCAGGAGCACCCCGTCCCAGATGGAGGAGCACCCCGTCCCAGATGCAGGAACACCCCGTCACAGTTGGAGGAGTACCCCATCCCAGATGGAGGAGCATCGACCAGCGAGAGTTCACAGGGGACCTGGGGGCCTGACGCGGGGGCTCACCCACAGAAATGAGCCCCTATGGGAGCAACTCGGTAGAGATGAGTCTGCGTGAGGGCTTGGCCTCTGCTCCATGACTCCAACCTTCCCTTCCACCCTACACGGCTTCCCTCGAGCAGCACCCATGAACACCTCTCTTCTGTAAAAACAAACAAAAAAGCAAAACAAGTTTCTTTCCGCGGGTTGCTGCCACGTCTGGAAGAGGCTGGGAGGAGGGTTGGGGGAGGAAGGTGAGGAATGAAGAACTGGAGTTAGGGGCAGCGCAGGAGCCAGTGCTGCCTGCACTTTCCAAGGCCTTCAGCGCCTCTTGGCCCTTGTAAGGGCACATGGTGGGTAGGATGTTACAGAAGAGGGAGAGGAACCAAGCAAGGCGCAGAGGGATGGAGCTACATTTATTATCACTACGCGGGCCCAGAGGAAACCGTCTCTAGAATTCTGGGCCAAGTCACACAGGAAGTTTCCTGTATTTACACCTTTTTGCCCTCTTTGTCTCCCAAATATGGGTTTTTCCGGTTCCCTTTTCAAGTTCTTAAAGGGCCCTATGTGCTGGGGCTTTCAGACCTCAACCAAAGGCTTGGCCTGGCGCCAGCACTGATAACTTCGCCTGGGGAAGGTTTATGGCCTCTCTGAAATGGGAGAAGTCTTATTTCCTTATTACTTAAGCCAGCAAGCACTTACAGAAGCCAAAAGAGCAGGGTTAAATTTTCAAACAGCAGTTTTTATGTAAGATGGATGCTTCAGGAAGAGGAGTCTTTCGTACAAACACACACACACACACACACACAGCCCAGAAACAGAGGTGAAGAGCTCAGCGGGGTGATAAAATATAGGCGTCAAGAATCTCCGAGGTGTCAGAGCAATGGCCTGGGAGCAAAGCCTCTGGTCTGGGAAGGCTACAGGGAGAGAGACGGAGCCGCGAGGCCTTGGAGAACTCGCTTAACTTTACTAAGTCCCCGTTTTCTTACAACGGGAAGATAATTCCTTCCTTGTAGTGTTGTTGTGAGGATTGGAGATACCTATGTAAAGTACTTGGCACATAGCTGGTGTCTGATAAATGGTAGCGGGTAGAAATGGGCGGCTTCCCTGCAGTATTTCTCCTCCCCATCCCCACCCCCCTTTATTTTTAGTACCTTGTGTCTGGTGGCCTCCGGCCTCTGAATTATCTCAGGTGAGTTTTCCAAATCCTTGGGAGATTTTTCCTCACCCCCACTTCCTCTGATGCCTTCCAGCTGGACACAAACTCATTCCTAAAATATGCAGATGGAAGCTATGGTAACCATGGAGACAGGGCAGGTGGCAAGGAGAGGCAGAGGCAGTGAGAGAAACCAATTGCGACCACAGGGGAGAGAGACTTGAGGAGCGATTTGGGCCTAGACTTCCACGCAAGATGAAAAAATAACCTAAAAGCAAGACGAGGAAAGAGGTGCGATGAGAGAGGATGTGTCACAGGGCTGGCTCTTGTCTCCCCGCACCCTCGCCCCCAAGAATATGGGGAGGAGGCATCCGGGAATGCCCCTTGCCTTTCCTAAAAATGACCCAAGACACCCACCCTCCTCATACTTATTGAAGAGGTCCGTTCAGGGAGCTGAGGTCCAAGTTCATCTGCGCTGTGTGCTCCGTTTGGGGGGGACGAGGGGGAGGGAGAATGCTCCCCGGTGTCTGACTCCAGCTCGCCCTGACATTTAAACTGTGAGACGCCAGACACATCTCTCGCCTCCCTCCGCACAGCATGGACTCCGGCTGCGGATCCCCACCGCCTCCCCGCACCCCTCCGCACAGGGTGCCCCGAGCCGCGAGCGGCAGGTAGGTCAGGTCTGGCGCACAAGCGAGAAGGGGCATCTGCTGAAGCTCAAGAACGAATGTAGTTGGTGTCAGTCTGGGTGGCAGAGGAATCTTCTAAGAATCCGTGCGGTTTGTCGGGACCGAGGGAAGATCAGGATTGGAGCTCTAGCTTTAGAGGGTTTATGTGTGCACGGGTGGGGGAACGGTTTGGTGCCCGACGCCCCCACCCGCCGAGACGAGGCTATAAATAGCCAGGCAGAGCTCCGCCTTTAGCACCCCCCCCCCCCAGCCTCTCTCCTCCCCAGCCGGCGCTGTGCCCGGGGCGCTCCGGGAGGAGGGACCAGCATCCGATGCCCGGGCGCAGAGACTGACACCAAGGGGATCCAGATGCCCCCCCGCGCCATGTGGCCCCCCGGGAACCCGGCCCCACCGCCCCGGCTGCCTGGTGGTCCCGGCCTGGGTTCTGGCCGGGCGGCGATTCTGCAGATATTCAGGTATCTATCTTGGCGCAAAGCCTGGGAGGGGAGAGAGCAAGGAGTGATGGGGAACAGAGCCGGGGCAAAGGAACCCCCCTTCTCCCCTACCCGTTTTAGGTCCCCCATGCAAGCTGCGTTCCCCCCCCCCCTCAGTGTATGGGGCGGTGGCACCCTCAGAGAGGTTAGGCATGGGAACGTGTGTGAATGTATGGGTGCATGTGCGTGGGTGGGTGGCATTTGGCATCTGAGAAAGGGGGATTCCAAGTGCAGATAAGAAAAGGGGGTGCTGGAGAGGTCTGATGAGCCGGGGGTGCGGGTGTGTGTGTGTGGGGGGTGGTACCTCGGAGCGTGCACGTACGCATTTGCACGCCGCGCTGGTCTTTAATGCGGGTGCACCCTTCCCACCTTCCCAGGCACGTTCTGGGGGGAGGTGGCGGCCCCAGGCGTGACTTAGAGGAAGGGCTGTGTGCCGTGCAGGGGCGATCTCTCCCACCCCACGCCGGGTCCTTCCGCCCGTGCCTCAGTTTCCCCTCCTGAATCCAGCAGTAAGATTTACCTCTTTCTTGCAGGGACTGGCTTGGCCACTGAGCCCGAAGGCCTCTTCCAGCCATCACCCACACAGCCCTAGCCTTCCCGGGCAGGCCCCCGCCGCCGCTATGCTGCACACGGAGGGCCACGCTCTCCTCCGGGCCGTGGGTCAGGGTAAACTGCGCCTGGCCCGCCTGCTTCTGGAGGGCGGCGCTTACGTGAACGAGGGCGATGCCCAGGGGGAGACGGCGCTGATGGCAGCTTGCCGGGCCCGCTACGACGACCCCCAGAACAAGGCGCGCATGGTGCGCTACCTCCTGGAGCACGGCGCGGACCCCAACATCGCGGACCGCCTGGGGCGCACGGCGCTCATGCACGCCTGCGCCGGGGGTGGGGGCGCCGCGGTGGCCTCGCTGCTCCTCGCCCACGGCGCCGACCCCTCGGTCCGGGACCACACGGGCGCCTCGGCGCTGGTCCACGCCCTGGACCGCGGGGACCGCGAGACCCTGGCCACGCTGCTGGACGCCTGCAAGGCCAAGGGCACGGAGGTCATCATCATCACCACCGACACCTCGCCCTCGGGCACCAAGAAGACCCGGCAGTATCTCAACTCCCCGCCGTCCCCGGGGGTGGAGGACCCCGCCCCCGCCCCTCCGAGCCCGGGGGTCTGCGCGTCGCCGTCGGAGATCCAGCTGCAGACCGCGGCGGGGGCGCGGGGGCTGCCATCCCCTCGCACGCAGGAGGAAGAGGAGAAGCGGGACGTGTTCGAATTCCCTCTTCCCAAGCCCCCCGAGGACCCTTCCCCCTCCGAGCCGCTCCCCAAACCACCCCGCCACCCTCCCAAGCCGCTCAAAAGGCTGAATTCCGAGCCCTGGGGCCTGGTGGCGCCGCAGCCGGCCCCGCCCGCCGAGGGGAGGCTGGGGATGGAGCGCCTGGCCGCCGACTTCAACGGCCTGAGCCTGGGCGGCCGGCCCCGGCTCTCCCGGCGTCACAGCACCGAGGGCCCCGAGGGCCCGCCCCCGTGGGTGGAGAAAGGGGCGGGCGGGGGCGCCCTCTCCCGCCGGAACACCGCGCCCGAAGCGCAGGAGGCCGGGCCCCCTTCTGGGCTGCGGCACAAACTGAGCCGCATGGAGCCGCTGGAGCTCGACTTCCCCGACTCGCCGGAGGGCGGCCGCCCGGCGCTGGAGCGCCGCCGCTACAGCGCGTCCCCGCTGACTCTCCCGCCGGCGGGCTCGGCGCCGTCCCCGCGGCAGTCGCAGGAGAGCCTGCCCGGGGCCGTGTCCCCGCTGAGCGGGCGCCGGCGGAGCCCGGGGCTGCTGGAGCGGAGGGGCTCGGGGACGCTGCTCTTGGACCACATCTCGCAGACGCGGCCGGGCTTCCTGCCCCCACTCAACGTCAGCCCCCACCCCCCGATCCCCGACATTCGCCCCCAGCCCGGAGGTCGGGCGCCTTCGCTGCCCGCCCCTCCCCAGGCGGGGGCGCCAGGCTCTCCGAGGACCAAGCGCAAACTGGTGAGGCGCCACTCCATGCAGAACGAGCAGATCCGCCTGCTCGGCGGCTTCCAGAGTCTAGGCGGGCCTGGGGAGCCGGGGCGCTGAGAGGCGGGACAGGAGCCAGGCTGGGATCAGGACCTTGACGGACAGAGGGAGAGCCGGCTCACACACACACACACACACACACACACACACACACACACACACCGGACAGGGGGGTCTTTTGCATGTGCTCCTGGGCACGGTGCACGCACACATGGGCAAGCGTGTCCACAGGCACAGTTACTCTTATTCGCAGGGAAGGGTGAGTCCCCTTTACTGGGCTTACCGACGCGTGCATTCATGGCCTGGTTGCTTCATAGGTTTATGAGAATTACCCACAAGCAAGGCACACAGGCCCCTTGTGCTAGGGCCCCCGTGGGCCCCAAATTCACTTGCATTTGTTGAGAAGCAGTAGGGAGCCCCCACTTACAGGTAGTCTCCAGTCTTTGCCCTCCTACAGAGGCAGTCCCTTGCTTCCCGTGTGTGCCCTGAAACACAGCCCTCTTTGCACACTCTGCCCTCTTCGTGACCTTGTCACCCTGTTCTGCAGGTCTCGCTCCTCCCACCAGGCCTGGCCCCCTGACCGCACCCTGCTCCCAGCCCTAACCATTGTTCAGGATATCTCTTCTCCTGGGGGGTTTCCTGCAGCAATCCCGGCCTGGGTTCTGCTGCTGCCTTTCCTGCTCTCAGCTTTACTTCTCTTTCCTGCGTCCACCCGGTCCCCCCACCAATACCATACCACACATCACCTCGTTTCCCCAGGGTGGGCCATGGGCTCTTACTGCTCTTCTGTCTGAGCTTATGAACACCCTCGGTGGGTAGAAGTGGGGAGCAGCCCCAAATCACTCCTCTCTCCACTTGACATATCAAATAAATGTGTTCAGAAGTCTCTGTTTTGTCTCTTCGACCGAGGGGTGTGAGGTGTGGGGGCTAAGGAATGTGGAGGGAGGGTGATGCTAACTATAGCTATAATGATCTAGGGATACTTAGACCCTCCACCCACCTTCTTCCCAGGAGTCCAACTGGCCAACTGTGGTTGTAGGAGAAAAGGCCAGGGTCCTGTGTTCTCCACCGCCGAAAGCATTAGTCTTGCTTCCATTTCCCCCAGTCTCCTCTCGGCCCATCCTCAGAGTCTTTCATTTAAGAATCCTACAAAGAGTTCCTTCCTCCACCATCAGCAGACATATCCCAGGAGATGAACTTCCCCCTTTTCAAGCTTCCTATTTCTCACAGCTTTTCCTCTGGGGTCTAACTGTTATCTCACCAGGTGCATTTCATTCATCTGGGTTCTATTTCCCCATCCTTGGTTTCAGGAGACAGAGAGGGAGAGGGAGAGAGAGAAGAGACAGAGAGGAGAGAGAGAGAGAGGGAGAGAGAGAGAGAGAGGGGAACTCACCTAGGTAAACTGGCATAATGGTTAGCTGCCAAAAGGGGAGAGAGAGGGAGAACTCAGAAGAATGCAGCCTGACTGGCAGCTTCTATGAACAAGGGTATGTGTCTTCTGCTCTCTGGGCCTCTCTGTTTGCTAGTTTTCAGCACATTGTTCTAAGTCTCCCCCAGTCCAATAGGAAGCGAGGGAGCAGCCCATTCTACTCTTTCTTACTCCCCCAACTTAGAGTATGTGAAATCAGAAAATTACCCCACAATGTGGTATAATGAAAAGATCGAAATATTGGGAGTCAGAAGACCAAGTGGGAACCCCTTCTCCTTGCCACATTCTAGCGACTTCGTTTGGGCCATTTAGCCTCACTGAATGCGCTTCGTTATTCACGAAACAATAAAAACCTAGTTAGTGGCTGTGCTTATTAAATAAAGCAATGCACTACGTCCATGGCGTAGTGTCTGACGTACAGTAAATGTTTTCTCATTAAATGTCAGCATCTTCCCTTGCTTTTTAGCTCCTCCCTCGGTGGCATGTGATCTTGGCAAAGTCACATCCATCACTTCTCTGAGCCAGTTTCCTCATCTGCATCTATAAAAGTCAGACTATACGGCCTCCAAGTGTCCTGCCACTCCGCCTGCAGTTCTTCCCATCTTTGCTTCCAGGCCAACCCCACCTCCCCCCCCATCCCCGCTCCCCATCACCACCCTCCCCACCCCCCCCGCCCCAAGCCAGGCCCCGGGTCCGGGCGGCTGCTCGGTTCTCCCGCAGACGCCCCAGGCTCAGCTGCTCTCCAGAGAGGCCCTCGCCTTTTCCCTTTGCAATTGGGTGCTCGGAACCGCCACCTCCTCGGTGCTGTGCCTATGGCGGCGCCGGGGCCCGCCAGCTCCCGCCCCTCGCCGGTGATTGGCACGGATGGCTGGTCCCCGCCCCCGCTTGACGGACGGCCGCGCCTGGCACCGCCCTCAGTCCCGGGCGCTAGCTGGCCGGGGCGTGGGACCGTTAGCTCGCCAGGCTGGCAGGCTCGGGCCGCGGCTCCCCGGGCGGCAGGGATGGAGACGATGCGAGCGCAGCGTCTGCAGCCGGGAGTGGGCACCAACGGGAGGGGCACCCTGCGAGCGCTGCGCCCCGGAGTGACCGGGGCTGCGGCTGCCCCCGCCGCGCCCGCAGTGGGCTCCCCGCCGGCCCCCCCGCCCCCCGCACCGCCCCCGCCGCCCCTGCTCCTGTCCGGGGCCCCCGGGCTGCCCCTGCCCCCCGGCGCCGCGGGCAGCCCGGCGGTGCTGCGGGAGGCAGTGGAGGCCGTGGTGAGGAGCTTTGCCAAGCACACGCAGGGCTATGGCCGAGGTGAGTCTGCGGGTCCGGCCTCCTGCGGGACACCCTCTGCACGGGAGCCTCGCTCCCACCGTCCTCTGGATCGCTTTCCTGGCGCAGAGCCGCACATGCATTTCCTTTTGGGGAGTTTCCTTCTGCGCTGCACGCTCACACACACACACACACCCCTCCCCTTCATTGAGTTACTACTATATTCTCAGGGACCCCCCTGGTACAGCTAAAACCCTCTTTTCTTCCTAGCCTTTTCTCCTTCCGAGATGGAATTCCTTCTGCAGCTTAATGCCTTCCCAGCTCTCTGCCTTCAAGGACGGATCCCCATTGTGTGGGATCCCCTCCTTTATCTCAGACCTAAGACGTTTCTCACCCCTGGGCTCCCAGCCTTTCTTCTGTGACCCCAGCCATCCCTGTCAATTTCCTCTGTCTCCTTGACTTCTGAATTCTTTTCTTATTGTCCCTCTAAGATTTCCGGTGCAACTTGGCATTTGCTGGGGAATTCCGTGGTGCCTTCGCAAGTTGCCTGTGGTAACTGTGCTCTTAAACCTGGGGCCATGCCATGGAGCTCGCAACAGCTCTCTGGGATTTACTTAGTGCCTCGCTTTCGCATCTTTTCTGCTGGGAAGCCTCTCAGCTCCGGCCTATCTGTCTGGCTCTGCTTTCCTGGCGTTTGCCCAGGAACTCGGGATAAACCCTAGGCCTTGGCTCTTTGGATGTGAAATTCTGTGGAAAGGAGCCAGGCAGAAATCCGATTTCCATCCGAAATCTTCATCTTAAAGATGCCTAATTTCTAGGGCTTCCGAGAAGGGGAAGGGGAAGATTTTCTTTGTTGTTTTGGTCAGCCAGTGCAGAACTTCCTGCGTTTGAGCTCCAGATGGAGAGTGTACCAAGGAATATATAGGGAGGGTGTGGGATACGGGATTTAGGACAGGAACTTCTGAGACCTCACTTCTCCCCGGCTGGTCAGCTCCTGTAGGACATGGAGTGACTACGTCTGTAACTTTCTAGTTTAATAATAACACAGAGAAAGGGAGCAGGGCTTTCTCTGAAGACGGTGATGAGGTTGTTTTTCTCCCTAAGAAAGTGTAATGAAAAGGGCACGTAACAGGGTTTGGGGGGTCAGACAAATCTGGATTAAATCCCAGGTTAAATCACTGCCCCTTGCCACTACGTCTTCGGGAAAGTGACTTCACTGAGCTTCCGTTTCCTCCAGGGCTATGTGGATTGAGTGAGATACTGCTCCTAACACATAATGGTACTTGTGATGTGTATTATCTCAAAACGTATCGGTTCCCATTTCCTTGTGGAGGACACACCTCACTTCCTCCCACTCTGAAACCCTGACAGTGTAGGCCGAGCAGCTTGGCTCAGTGGTTGAGCACCGACCTGTGACCCAGGAGGTCATGGTTCAGTTCTGGTCAGCACACGCGTGGGTAGCAGCCTCTCTCATCACTGATGTTTCTCTCTCCCTCCCTCGCCCTTCCTCTTTGAAATCCATAAAAGTATATCTATAATAATAAAAGCTTAATATGCTAATTAGACTAGATATCTTTCCAGATGTCCTTCTGTCCTTCTTGAAGAAGCCAGGGCTGTGAGGGAAGCCCAGGTCCCGGGTGCCTGCCAGTGGCTGGAGGGAGGGAAGCCTGGGCCGGTAGCTGGGGAAGGAAGGCCTACTCTTGCATGAATTTCATGCATTGGGCCTCTAGTATTTTAAGAAAACGGAATCCTGACAGGGTATACCTAAAGATTCCTAGGAAAACATTTTTAAATCCACTTTGCTATATGTGCCTAATGATATTTACCATCAGTTTCCCTTTGTTCCTCAACATTTTGAATTTGCACCATGGGGCAGGCACTCTGCTAGGTGCTGGGAACACAAATGCACGTAATTCTGAAATTCATCAGGAGGGAATGGAGCTGTTTTCCAGCTTAACGCCTACATGTGGCAGGCCCATGCGATGGAACTGCCACCAGCTATTGTCCTGCTGCTTCAGGTCTCTAGGGTGAGACCAAGGGAGGGTCTGCCCCTGAGCACAGGAGCAACCAGACTCCCTCACCCTCACTCCCTCTTGGAAACTTCCAGGCGTTTACTAACATTGTGGGGGAGTGTGTCCTTTTTCTTGTCTGTGCTACCTGGAGAGCCTCTGATTTGGCTAAACTGAGTGTCCTGCGAAAACTTTTCTTTTCCTTAGGAAGGGGGAGGGACCAGGGGGTAGGACTGACAAAGAGCAGTCAGGCAGGCTGCGGATGCTGCCGCAATCCTCGCTCCCAGCCCCCCCTGCCTCCCACCACACTCCTCATTATTTTTGAGTTTCTCGTTTCCAGTCTGGGTGTCCAGCCAGTACTTTGGGAGAGTTTGGCAGATAGTTCAGCTTCAGGCAAGCAGAATCTCAGCCGGTTTGGCTCCGAAGTCCTTCACCACATGGAATCACTTACTCTGCTTCGATTAATAGGCAAAGCTGCCCTTGGCATGCACCCCCATGTGACTGATGGCATGGCATTTGGGGGCTGGCTCTATTCCCCTGAATAGAATTTACCTGGGTCTTTGCCCAGACCGATTCCTGACCGAATCATCTTCAACTCACATCCTTCATCTTCTGGCTGCTCCCAATTCACCTTTTCCAAGCATGGTCTTCAGCGTTATCTTCACTCGGGGAGGATGTCAGCACGTACACAAGACAAACACACCAAACTCTTCTGTGGTCGCACCTGGTTGCCTATATCCCCGTCACCGCCAAATCCCTGCCCAAGAGACCCACATAGCTCCACGTGGTGTAGGATCTTCTCTTTTTTAATATATCTTTTTTATTAATTTCAGAGAGGAAGGGAGAGAGATAGAAACATCCGTGATGAGAGAGAATCATTGATCAGCTGCCTCCTGCACGCCCCTTACTGAGGATCAAGCCCTCAACCCAGCATGTGCCCTGGAGCAATATTGACCCTGAGACCCTCCAGTTCGTACAGGCCGATGCTCTAGCCACTGAACCAAATTGGCAAGGGCTGCTGTAGGATCTCAGTTTGTAGTGGATAGGTCTTAGAATCAGAGAACCTGGCCGTCTTAAATAGTGGCGGTGTGATCTTGGATAAATTATTTAATCTCTCTAGGCCTCAACGGTTCCATTCATTCATCTAACAAATAGTTTTTGATCACTAACTAGATGTAGTGGGGAACAAGACAGATACTCAATCCTTATCTTCATGGAGCTCCAAGTCCGCTTTACAGAGCGTGTGTGAGGATGAATGGTGAAATAAAGCTGATAGTACAATAGAGAAATGGCTTTGAAGGCAAACAAACCTGGGTTCTAAATTCTGGTTTGGCCCCTGTGGCCTGTTTTTTAGCTCGTTCGCTTTTTTTTTTTTAATATGTTTTATTGATTTTTTACAGAGAGGAAGGGAGAGGGATAGAGAGTTAGAAACATCGATGAAAGAGAAACATCCATCAGCTGCCTCCTGCACACCCCCTACTGGGGATGTACCCGCAACCAAGGTACATGCCCTTGACCGGAATCGAACCTGGGACCTTTCAGTCCTCAGGCCGACGCTCTATCCACTGAGCCAAACCAGTTAGGGCTCGTTCGCTTTTTATAGAATGGATATTACAATACTTGTCTTGATTAAACGAGGGAATGGCCCTGGCCAGGTAGCTCAGTAGGTTAGAGCATCATCCTGATATGCTAAGGTTTCAAGTTCGATTCCTGGTGAATGTAAGGTGTGCAATACATAGTACTCAGTGAGTGGCTGCTATTGATTTGCATTTGGAAGTGCTTTGAAGACTGTGCATGTGACAGGTATGTTAGCATGACCATTTCCTTTGCACCTCCTTTCCCACATGGGGTACATATAGTTTCCTTCTAATGTTTGACATTAGCTGGCAATCTCTAAATTGGCATGATTGACTGAATGACTTTCCTTGCTAGGCAACTTCTGCATTGCTATCTTCAAACCTATTTTTAAAAAATTGTGTTCTCCCTTTATATCACAGTATGGTTACATGATCGAGATTCGGCCCAGCTTTCTACTAGGCTGAACAAGTGGATCTTGTGTGGTATTTTCTATGTAGTTGTTCCTTTTCCAAAGTCCAGACAGCTTCTTAGCCTATAAGTGACCATGGAGTTAAATTGATTGGTTGAATATTTCCAATTTTTGGAATGTTGGATTAGATCAGTTTTCTTGCTTTAACAAATTATCCCAAAATGGGTAGTTTAAAACAACAGAAATTTACTCCCTCACAGTTCTGGAGACCAGAAGTTCAAAATCAGTACCAAAATCAAGGTGTCAGCAGGTCTGTGCTCCCTCCAGAGAGACACCAGTGGACCATCTGTTTCTTTGCCCCTGCTAGCTCCTGGTGGCTGCCAGCATTCCTTGGCTTGTGACTGCATCACTCCCATCTCTGCCTCCATGCTCTCACTGCCTTTTCCTCTCCTGTGTTTCATGAAATACCCTTCCCTAAGGACATTGGTTGTTGTATTTAGAGCCCACCCAGATAGTCTCCCCATCTTAAGATCATTAGCTTCATCATACCTACGAAGTCTTTGTTGCATGAAGTAACCTGCTCAGGTTGCAAGGATTAGGACTTTAACCTGGTGGCAGGGACAACATTCAGCCTACCACAGCCCCTTCCCAACATCACTGTCACTTTCCAGTCCCTTCCTTCCAAACAGTCTGTGCACTGTGGCCCATTCAGGGTAACCCCACAGACGGAAATAGGAAATGTCAGGTAAAATACTGCTCACCAGCTTCCCTGACTTCATAGCAATGTGAGTTCAGTGAGGCCAGCCTACTTCCGCCCTCCTTGATCAGAGAGCACCTTCTCACTCACCTTTCAATTCATTATCTATTTGTCCATGCTCCCACCACAGAATTGTATTTATTTTATGATATAAAATTGTTATGGTTGTTTCCTGTGTTGTTTTAATGTTTTTACTCTGGTGGATGTGCAATCTACACCTCTCATTCCACTTAGATTCACGTAATATTTTATCTCCTAAAGCAAAACCAAAATTTCTTTTTTTTGTTGCTATTTAACATCATGGTACAAGTTATTAAACATTCCTGTATCTTGGTCTTTCTTCTCCCTTTCAGCCCAGCATCCATCAGTGGCTTCCAAAAAGCAAGTGTATCTGTCAGCTGGTCAGGTCTCAGTCATTGCTACCCACTCCCTCCATCTCACCGTTCTTTAACCATTCTTATACAAACCATTATTTATATCCATGGTTACTCACTCAGAATCTTATAAAACTATGAGCAACACCCCCCCACACACACACACACACTTAAATACTGATATGTGCACACACATAATTTTCCTATAGTTTTAGGGGGATTTTGAACCCCCATAAAGCTTAACCATGGACTGGACCTTAGCCGCTGGGTTAAGATTCCCAAATTGAAAAACACTGGCATCAGGATGTCTACATTCATGCCCCCGGCTCTGCCACAGCTGTGTGAGCTGGAGCCATCACTTACCCGGCCTTAGCCTGAGTTGGACTAGATCACCTCCGAAGTCCCTTTTGGCTCTGAAAATAAGTGAATCTGTGAGCATTTTCAAGTGCAGACCCAGCTAATGGCTTTTTTCCTGAGCACTTTTCCCATTTCACGTTCCCATTTCTGAAACAAGGCTCCGGGTGTCCTTTGGATTTGAGTTATCATTGAAAAATAGTCCTGTGCTCTGTTCCAAGAGGGGTTTAACCGGCTAGAAAATGGACACATGCTTTCTGACAGGACCTGCCCCCTTCTCCGGCTCTCTCCTCCTTCCTCTGTCTGCACTCGCCCTGCGGTTTGCATGTAAGGAGAGCTGTCATGCAGCGCATTGTGTGCAATTGTCTCAAAGAGGGAAATGGGCCTGAAAAGATCTCAGTGGAGAGAACAAAGGTGGCTAAGCTTTCTGGGCGGCAGTGACCTCTGAAGAGGCCCTGCCAAGCGAAGGGTGGGAAAGAGCTCCCTTTCCATGCTGTCTTCTCACGGAAGGATGCGCATTCTAAAAAGTCGATTAAACGTAGGGCATTAGAAAAAGAGCTGATGCTGCGATTCGGACTGGCTGGTACGCGCAGTGCCTGCTTCCGTTGTAGAGCAGGTGAGATACAGTTGCCACTTGGCCACTCGGTTTTAATGCCCTGCTGGGAATGTATGTTGTTTATCTTTGCGTCCCTAATGCCTAAAATGGAGCGATGCACCTATCACATGCTCAAAGTTGTGCTTAATGTGTGTGTGGCAGCCATGAAAATGTGCTCTTCACACCCTGGCTGGTAGCTCAGGTGGTTATAGCATCATCTTGCTACACCAAGGTTGTGGGTTCAATCCCCAGTCAGGGTACATATAAGAATCAACCAATGAATGCATGATCAAATCTCTCTCTCTCTCTCTTAAAAAAAAAAATTTTTTTTAAGAAAGAAAATTCACTGTCCATGTCCCCTGCTGCAGGGAGCATAATTGACAGACAGCCTTACCCTGCTGTCCCCTCTAGGTCCCTCACCACATTTGCACTGAGTCTGCACATCCTGTAAGCAGTTCCCAGCCAGTGACTGAGCACAGCAGGGTACTAATGCAGGCGTGGCCCAGTGAGATGTGGGACTCCTTTGGCATGAAGACTTCCCACTGGCCTGGCCAAACCTTCCTTAGAACTGTGCTGCAGTCTCTCGTCTCCAAACTTCCTTCCTTCCCTCTCTCCTTCCACAGGTGTCACACCTTCAGCATGGTCTAAATGCTCCCCTTCTCTCACTTCCTCCCCAATAAATGTCCTGCACATCTACCCACCTTGCTGTCTTCTGGGCAGACCTAAACTAACACAATCCTATATAACAAAAGCCTAATATGCTAAGTGTCTGACTGTTCGACCATTCGACCAGTCGCTATGACGTGCACTAACCTCCAGGGGGCAGACGCTTCGACCAGTAGGTTAGCTTGCTGCTGGGGTCTGGCTGATCAGAACTGGGCAAGATGGGCTGGACATGCCCTGGAGCCCTCCTACAGTCCCTCCCTGGCCCCAATCTTGCACCAGTGGGGTTCCTCAGCCTGGCCTGTGCCTTCTCACAATCTGGGGTCCCTCAGGGGATGTCAGAGAGCTGGTTTCAGCCTGATCCCCGTAGGCCAGGCCGAGGGACCCCACCTTACACCAGGCCTCTAGTGTAAAAGAACTAGAGCCTTAACCAGTTTGGCTCAGTAGATGGAGCATTGGCCTGCAGACTGAAGGGTCCCAGGTTAGATTCCGGTCAAGGGCATGTATCTTGGTTGCAGGCATATACCCAGTAGGGAGTGTGCAGGAGGCAGCTGATTGATGTTTCTCTCTCATTGATGTTTCTAACTTTCTATCCCTCTCCCTTCCTCTCTGTAAAAATAAAATCAATAAAATATATAAAAAAACAAAATAACTAGAGGCCTGATGCATGAAAATTGTGCAAGAGTGGGCCTTCCTTCCCCTGGCTGCTGGCACCAGCTTCCCACCCGAGAACTGGGCTTCCCTTGCAGCCATGGCTTCATCAGGAATGTCATCTGGAAGGATGTCCAGTCTAATTAGCATATTGTTTTTACTAGAGGCTCGGTGCACCAACATTTGTGCACTCGGGGGTGGGTCCCTCAGCCTGGCCTATGCCCTCTCGTAGTCTGAGACCCCTCAGGGGATGTCCACCTACTGGCTTAGGCCTGCTCCCCGGGGGATGGGGCCTAAGCTGGCTGTCAGACATCCCTTTGGCAGCCCGGGAGCCTGTGGGGGATGTCCACTTGCCAGCAGGAGCAGACCTAAGCTGCAGTCAGACATCCTTAGCTCTGCTGAGGAGGTGGGAGAGGCTCCCACCACCACCGTTGTACTGGCAGCTGTTAGCCTGGCTTGTGGCTGAGCCAAGCTCCCCCTGTGGGAGTGCACTGACCACCAGGGGCAGCTCCTGCATTGAGCATCTGCACCCTGGTGGTCAGTGTGTGTTATAGTGACCAGTCATTCCCAGTCGTTCTGCTGTTAGGGTCAATTAGCATATTACCCTTTCATTATATAGGATAGAGGCCTGGTGCATGGGTGGGGGCCAGCTGGTTTGCCCTGAAGGGTGTCCCAGATCAGGGTGGGGGTCCCTACTGGGTTGCCTGGCCAGCCTGGGTGAGGGGTTGAGGGCCATTTTCAGGCTGGCCAAGCCCCCCAGCAGGCACCCTTACCCCATGAAGGTAGGGTCATCCTGGGTGAGAGGCTGATGGCTGTTTGCAGGCTGTCCACAGCCCCCAGCCACCCAAGCTCCCAGCGAGGCTGGCTGGAAGCAGATATCTGGGGTTTATTTATCTTCTATAATTGAAACTTTGTTGCCTTCAGCAGAGGCCGCAGCTGGCCTAGGCAGGCAGCTTCCTCCATTGCTGGGGCAATGAAGCCTCCTGTTTGCTCTAGCTCTGTGCTGCCGGCTGCCATCTTAGTTGGGTTAATTTGCATATAACTTCTCTGATTGGCTGGTGGACATGGTTTGGGATGTAGCAGAGTGACACCAATTTGCATATTACTCTTTTATTAGATTAGATTATATAGGATGAATGACAGGTGATGTACCATAGAATTGTACCCCTGAAACTTATATAATTTTATTAAACAATGTTACCCCAATATGTTCAATTTTTAAAAAAGGATAAATGAGTCCTTGTTGTAACAGAGTGGAAAGTAGTCATGTTGCAAGATATTGGAGAATATTTATGATGGTTTATTATTATGAGGCTTTAGTTAAAGCCACTTAAAATGTTTGAACCCTACAGTTAAAGTGATCATTTCCAAAGGCAAACTTATCTCATCCCTCCTTCCATATAAAACCCTCAGTGGCTTCCCAGTGCTCTTAGGATAAAGCCAGTACTCCACCATGGCCTGAAGACCCAACCTGGTCTGTCCCTGCATCCTTTTGCAACCTCACCTTGCATTCTATTTCCCCTCGCTCTCTCTTTTCTAGACACACTCGTCCCTTTATTCACCATATTCCCGGCTGCTACAGACCCTCTGCACATGCCATTCCTTCTGTTCAGAGCACTGGTCTCTCACCTTTTTGCCTAGTGCATTCATATGCATATCTGAGCTGAAATATCTCCTCCCCAGGGTGACTTCTTAACTAGGTCAGATGTTCCTGTAACATTTCTCACCATCTACCCCTCCTTCATAGCACATATCACACTGGCTATTTTAATATCTCTCTCTATCTTTAGACTGTAAGCTCCATAAGGAAAAGGAGAAGTCTATGGTTTTGCTCACTCTTATAACCTAGCATCCAGCACAGAGTAGGTACTCAATACATATTTGTGGAATAATTGGGCCCAAGTTGGGGGTGGAGGGCCACTGTTCTGGAATAGTGTTGGGTCTGGAGTTTGATTTTACCCTATTTACAGCTAATAAGTTAGCTGGTTACTGTTTCGTGGATGCTGGTAGAAGTCAAGAAGTTCTGGTTCAGAAACAATGGGCTTTATTACTCATAGCAGCGCAAATAACACGCGAGCATCATGTTTGTTTGCACCAGTTCCCTTTGCCTCCCAAGTCCAACATTGAAGGCTTGCTTTTTGTCCCATAGAAAGGTACTATCTCTTCGGAGGCTTTCTCTAGACATGAAGAAGTTTTGGAGAAACTGTGTATTGGGAGATATTCCTCCACAGGTCTGCTGCAATCTCCTTTCAGTCTTGCTGGGTGTGGCAAGATTTTGAGGCTGCATCTGCTCTGTACTTAGGCCATGCCTCAGGATTGTGTTTGCAGCAGGAAACCTGAATGTAGGTCCTGTATTCAGGCAGAGCACCCCTTGGAATCGTTCTCTCTGCTGGACTAACTACTTCTCTCTTGTAGTGAACGTGGTGGAGGCGCTTCAGGAATTCTGGCAGATGAAGCAGTCCCGTGGGGCTGACTTGAAGAATGGGGCTCTCGTGGTTTATGAGATGGTTCCCTCCAACACCCCTCCCTATGTCTGCTATGTCACCCTGCCTGGGGGAAGTTGCTTCGGGAGTTTCCAGGTAAGAGCTGCAAAGCAGCAGTAGCAAAGGCAATTGCTTTGACTTTGGGTGGGGGGCACATAATGCACAATATACAGATCACGTATCACAGAAATGTGCACTTGAAGCCTATATGACCCTATTAACCCTAATTAATGCATTAGTCTACTCTCCTTAGCTCCCTACCTATCACCATTTAAAAGCATTTAAACGTTTACCAACCCTAATAAATTTAATGAAAGAAAGAAGATAATTGCTTAGATGCTAGTAATGGCTTTCTCTATCACTTTGGCCATTAAATCTCTGTTTGAAATCACGTTTGAAGACCTGAACTAGTTCTGGGCAAATCATTCAGGTTAGCATCTCAGGCTCATTTGACCACAAAAGAACCTCATAGCATGTTTTTGTTTGTTTGTTTATTTGTTTGTTTTGTGTGGGGTTTTTTAGCCTGCAAAATTGCAAGCCCCCTTTGAATTTGAACAGTGATTAATTAATAATGCCCTGATTCAGTATATCAGACTACCAGCACCTAACCCATGTTCTGATCTGGCTTTTCAACTTCTGGCCATTTCTTTTTGAGAACATAAAATAATACTCATTGCTCCAAGTTTATTTTCATGGACATTGACTAAAGAAAACAATGTTTGGGTTCTCTAAGAGATCAAAAGGGAAGGACTATAAATGGTGGAAATATTACTCAGCCAAGAATTAGGATATTCACATTCTCATTCCCTTGACTACCAGCAGACAAGTCAGGAAATTTCTCTGTGCCTCAGTTTTCCCATCTATCATATGAAGGAGAGAGGTTAGATTATTTCTAGTCTTTCTAGTGGTAGCATTCTACAATTATATGAAAGACCTGTAATATATGATGATGAAGAGTAGTGCTATTACAGGGTGATGAGAAATTTGAATAGCATAAATATTACCATCAAAGATGGATTTTTAAAAAATATATTTTTATTGACTTCAGAGAAAAAGGAAGAGGGAGAAAGAGATAGAAACATCCATGATGAGAGAGAATCATTGATCGGTTGCCTCCTGCACGCTCCCCAGTGGGGATCGAGCCCACAACCTGGGCCTGTGCCCTTGAACGGAATCGAAACTGGGATCTTTCAGTTCCCAGGTCGACGCTCTAGCCACTGAGCCAAACCAGCCAGGGCAAAGATGGATTCCTTACATTACAGCTAGGAAGGAAGCCCTCTGAAAGGTTAACTTGGAGTCTGAATAGGTATTTAGAAAAGAGAATAGACACTTTTGTTCTGTTTTCCATATGGTTTGTATAGCCCTCGGACAAAGTTCTAAGCCTTGCTGTGTGCTTCCACGCACCTTGATCTTCTCCTAACGTATCATAATTGTTTCTCTCTCCTGGGGGATGACTCTCCATGGAGGCAGAGATAGCGTCTGTCTTCTTCCTTGTTCAGTATTTTTAATTACTTAATTTTTGGATTTTATTGAATGGTTTTTGTGGGGGTTTTTGTTTTGTTTTTTGTTTTTTAGAGAGGGGGAAGAAGGGAGGGAGGGAAGGAGAGAAAGACACAGATATTGATGTGAGAGGGAAACGTCAATCGGCTGCCCCCTTGCACGCACCCTGACCGCGTATCGAACCTGCAACCTGGGTATGTGCCCCTACCGGGAACTGAACCGCCACCTTTTGTGCTTTTATTGTTGCTAATCCTCCCCCAAGGATATTTTTTCATTGATTTTTAGAGAGAGTGGAAAGGAGGGGGAGAGACAGAGAGAGAGAAACATGGATGTGAGAGAGACACATTGTTTGGTTGCCTCCTGCACGGGCCAGATCAAGCCTGCAACTGAAGTGCATGCTCTTGATCGGAACCAAACCCAGGACCCTTCTGTCCTCGGGCTGATGCTCTAGGGCCAACCCACCACCTTTTCGTGTATGGGATGGTGCTCCAACTAACTGAGCCATACTGGCCAGGGCCCTGGCTCAGATTTAAATCCCTACCAGGAAACTCAGCACTTAAGTAGGCACTTAAGCCCTAGCCAGTTTGGCTCGGTATATAGAGCGCTGTCCTTGCGGACTGAAGGGTCCCAGGTTCAATTCTGTCCAATGGCACATTGCCCAGGTTGTGGGCTCGATCCCCAGTAGGGGGCATGCAGGAGGCAGCCAATCAATGATTCTCTCTCATCATTGATGTTTCTGTCTCTATCTCTCTTTCCCTCTGAAATCGTAAGTATATATTTAAAAAATAAAATAAAAGTAGGCACTTAATAAATCCGTTGCATGAATGAGTGCCATTGCAGCTCAGTTCCTGCCCTAAATAGAAACGGCCCCCACGGAGCTTCATTTAAAATCAGATGGCTAAATTTTCCCCTTAGAGCCTCCAGCCATTTCAGAGAAATAAGTAAGTGCCCAGAATGACTGATGCTTATGCTTTCTCTTCTACAACATAAAATCTTCCTTTCCCTTCTCAGACCTCATCATATTGCTGAATAAGGACTTGAGTATTTTGTGGTGATGACCAAAGCTGAACCATTGTAGTAATTTGATTTATTTCCTGAAAGAGTAGGATTAGCTATAGTGGCCCCTTTTGGATGATCTGTTTTATATTCCCTTTGGCAGCTGAAATTTCTTCCATTGGTTCTTTTCATCGATGACCTCTCAGAAACAGCATTAGACAATAAAGTGGACAGCAGGCTAGTAAATAGAAAAGTAGAAACAGAGAAATTGAAGAAGCAAGATTTAGGGTTAATGTACCAAGCTCTATATGCCGTCTCAGAGAGACCTGTCAGCTAAAGGAACTTGGGAATTATTGATAATTAAGGATAGTTAAGTAGCTAACATATCTGGGCTACTTGTAAAAATTGTAACATCACTTACCTCCTTTCCTCTAATCCTAATCACAAATGACAAAGGGGCTCAGCTGGGTGTGGCTCAGTGGTTGAGTGTGGACTCAAGAACTGAGGTCACTGGTTTAATTCCCGGTCAGGGCACATGCCCGATCAATGATTCTCTCTCATCATTGATGTTTCTATATCCCTTCCTCTCTCAAATCAATAAAAATATATATTTTTAAAAATGACTAAGGGCATGGAGCCCTTTGATGCAGCCAGTGAAGGTGAATTATAAAGGAATACTCTGGTGCCCAGGGGTCTGAAGTTGAATGGTGAAATCAGACTATCCCATGGTACCTATGTTGGATACAATGTAAAAATATGAATTTTTAATTTTTCTTGCATTCATTAGGTCAGCCTTCCTTTCCCTAGACACTCCTCTTCTCCTTGTGTCCATGGGGGATAAAGAAGACTATAGATTCCTTCTTCAGACCTTGGGCTCTGCTCAAGGATAGCGCCTTGATTGATTACATTATTGGGGGAACTGCTCGAGCTAAGAGGGAAGACCAAGAGTCCCAGATGAGACTAGCGTCCCCACTGCACAAGCAGCCTAGACTCAGTGTGTTCCAATCTTGGGTTATCCAGAGGGATGAAAAAAGTCTTGCCTGTCCACAGAACAAGAGAATAAGACACAGATTTCTAACAGGCTGGCCAGAATCTGGCTTTTGAGTAATTAATTCTGTTAACAGTTTAAACAGGGCTATTTTTCATATCCAGTGACTTTATATGCTGACTTCAGCAGTCTTCCTCATTCTGCTTTCAATTTGGTATGAGCTATATAGCCATCTCCAGTTCTTTAATAACTTCAGGATGTCGAATCAAAATTATGT
Source organism: Murina feae (assembly GCA_004026665.1). Classification (NCBI taxonomy): domain Eukaryota; kingdom Metazoa; phylum Chordata; class Mammalia; order Chiroptera; family Vespertilionidae; genus Murina; species Murina feae. Next base: position 1,725 of record PVJC01006879.1, on the reverse strand, counting down.
TTCCAAATGCCCCCACCATTTACAATAAAAACGTTGGCGGGAGTGTTGAACAAATGATTTATCCAGAGTGTCCAAGTGTCTTCTACCCCAAGGGTTTCCCTCCCATTGTGCCTTCTCGCTCTCAGATGCACACATACACATATGCTCTCTCCCCCCCGCCTAGTTTTGCCCCACTAAAGCTGAGGCCCGGCGGAGCGCTGCGAAGATTGCACTAATGAACTCTGTGTTTAACGAACATCCTTCCCGGAGAATCACTGACGAGTTCATTGAGAAGAGTGTGTCTGAGGCCCTGGCATCTTTCAATGTAAGTTCCTTGGAGCTGGAAGGAAGGAGATGGGAGACGGGAGAACTGGCTGGTTGGGAAGCCTTACCTACTACTTGGAAACAGGGCAAGGACTCTCGCTTTATTTCCTGTCTACATCTCTGTTCTGTGTTTTTCTCTGTCAGTCTTTTATACGACGTGCTCCATATATCTCAGTCTCTAATTCTATATGTGTGTTTATGTCTTTGTTGCTATTTTGTTTAATATTTGAAACATTTGTGTCTCTTTGATATCTAGAAACCTTTACTTCAAGATTTATGCAATGTTAGAGATTTTTACAAAAAGAAGTTGAGCTAGAATTTTTGTTTTTCCCACTTTTGGTTTTAGACCTTAGTTCCTTCTTCCTTCACTGTTCTTTCTTTTTACATGACTGTTTTTATTGTCACTTGTCTCCTGCCTCCATTATTTTATGCTATTAGTAAAGAATATAAAGAATACTTTATAATACAGTGTCTTGGCTTTTTCCCTTTCTAAGAATGGGGAGGATAAGTTATTCTCTTTAAAACATTTGTTCTTTCAACTGATGATGCTGCTGCTGATGATAATTATGGTGACTAACCATAGCTAATCCTAATTATTTACTTTGTGCCAGGGATTGTTCTAGGGATTTTTATGCATTATATCTCATTTTTAAAAATGTTTTATTGGTTTTTTACAGAGAGGAAGGGAGAGGGATAGAGAATTAGAAACATTGATGATGAGAAAGAAACATCGATCAGCTGCCTCTTGCATACCCCCTACTGGGGATTTGCCCACAGCCAAGGTACATGCCCCTGACCAGAATCGAACCTGGGACCTTTCAGTCCGCAGGCCGACGCTCTATCCACTGAGCCAAACTGGTTAGGGTTGCATTACATCTCATTCAATCTTAACAACAGTCCTGTGATGTGTAAGTACTATTATTGCCCCTGTTTTACAGATGAAGAAACTAAAACCACAGGAGTGAAGTTTTGCCTAAAGATAGTGCTAGTAAGTGGTAGAGCCAAGGCTGGAACCCAAGCCAACTTATAGACTCTTCTAGGTTAAGGTGCATCTTAGAAGGTAACACTACCTTTCTCCTCCCTCCCACAAGTTCATTGGCAGGCTAATAAAGTCAGATCAATTTTTTGTTTTTATCCCCTTTGCATTTAAAGTGTAATTACATATATTAAACTGCTTCAGTTATCTGTTTTGTGTACTGGTGTTGAGCACTTCATTTATTAAAATTTTTTTTTTAATTTATTTTTATTGTTTAGATTATTACAGTTGTTCCTCTTTTTTCCCCCATAGCTCCCCTCCTCCCATTCCCACCCCAACCTCTGACCTTACCCCCCCCATTGTCCTCATCCATAGGTGTACAATTATTGTCCAGTCTCTTCACGCATCCCCAACACCCTTAACCCCCAAAAATTGTCAGTCCACTC